>MKGM01000398.1:0-20216 GCA_002018265.1 Ceratocystis harringtonii | reverse complement strand
CCCCCCCCCACCGCCTACCGTGACGATGCTGTGCTGTTTGTTGTTGTCTTCATTTTGTTTTGTCCCCACAGACATCTCTACGGTATGGCTATTTGTTATTTGTCCTTTCCTTCAGACTCCTTCCCGAATCAGCAAATCGAGGCTGTACGGGAATAAGCGCTTTGGACCAAGGCCAGAGCATCTCAATAGAAAGAAAGAAAAGGGCCTGGAACGACTGTCTGGTATTGAATCAAAGTCCAGTGTTTAATCCTTTTCGTCTGAACCAAAGAATGCCACCGCAATGTTAGCAGCTAGTCTTGGGGCTTGTCGAGTAATTGCCTTGATTTCGCCGAACGCCTGCTGCCACCAAGGACGACTGCTAGGGATGAGAGACGCGGTATGGCAAGACACGGACGACGCAAGAGAGAGTCACAGGCAAAGCAAACAGCGAAGAAGGGGACAAAGGACGACACACCCAATAACGTCACATCAAAAGTCCGATGTAGGCACCAATTTCCACCCCAACTACATCTCAACGCTGCAAGTTGGCAAATGCAGAGAGTCGAGGACAGCAAAATGAAAGGGCTACCAGGTCTGGAGGAGGGTACGAGAAACTGGCTGGCACTTTAGAAACAATTCAGCTTGGCGCCAAAGCCAGTGGTTTTTTTTGATAGCTTGGCATGTCTACAAGTACTACCAAAGTTGAAGGTTGCCTATTAGCCTCCGTAGTGCCCTAGACTTGGCCTTTTTGGCGGTCGGACTTGTCTTGGCTTGGGGCCTTGGCCTCGGCTGGAGCTTCGAGCTGAAGACATGCTGTTTATTACTGGATAAACAATTAGTAGATTCTGAAATCCGACGTGTACAGTTGTGCATGAATGTTTTGTCGCTGTCATCATGGTTGTTTATTTCCCTTTTTTTATTTCCGTTTATTTCCCTTTCTTTTTTTATTTCTTTTTTTATATAATTATTTCTCTGTCGTAGGCTTTTCTTTTGCACAGGCCCCAGTCCGGCGCCCTTGTCTGACGTTTGTTGTCTCCGAGGCGAACTTGACAGAAAGACCGTGAACTGCTGCTTGTTGTCTATGCCTCGGAGAGGTGAGTGAGTGAGAAGAACAGAGAGGCTGGTAGTTACTTCAGAGACCATCCACTTGAATTGTCCTCAGCCATTCCTGATTTTTCTTTTCTTTCCCCCCCCCCCTCCTCCCCCCGTTAGTCTCTCGACTAGATTGCTACTAGGGCAGCATATTTGCCCCTCTGGTGTGTTCTTTGCCGGTCCCTTTCCGCTTTGTTGGTTCGAAGAAGGGGGCATACAGCGATCTGCTCAACACGACAAACTTCTTGACTCTTCAAACTTCTCTGCCTTTCTCAAGTCCCTTGTTTCCTCCTTCCCATCATCGGCTCTGACTAGGTTGCACCTGGGAGAATCATTTCAGGGGTCAATGGGGATAATAAGAGACAACAAGAAAGAATAACAACGACCAGAAAGGAATCCTGTTTCGCACTGGGCTGCTATAAATATACTCACGCCCATTGCATAGCCAAAGTGCACGCCCCGTCCTTGGAAAGTGGCACGTGGATTTTACTCAACCTCTTTTAAGAGTCGTGTCTACGGATGAAGCTTCGTTCTGTTCTTCCTGTCGTAGTTGGGTGGAGAGATGGGCCCTTCTTGTTCAGAGACCCATCTGTAAGCCGACAAAGCTGGCTTGGTCAAGATAGGGCTCGTAAAATCGCTCATTACTGGCAGCAAACAAGAATGTCGACACTGTTCTGTGGACCGTTTTCCCGAGATTGGAAAATCTTCATGGAGTTCTGCTTTGTTACACATGCGTCTGGCTCTTCTGACGTTATTTTCTTTATAACGCCTGTTGGAGCATCGCAAGATGGCGATAAGATGGCTGGATTGGCTTGTCTTGGCCTGGCAGTGATTACCCTTGCCGTTATTTTTCACTCTTTATTTTTTATTCTCTCCGGGAAGAATAATACTCGGGTTAAGGAGAGAGAGAGAAGAGGGGATTTGTGGTCTACCCGTGGGCTTGCATCAACAAAGAAGAACCTTTGGTTTTGCTAGTTACAACGCGGGATTTCTTGATCCACATAGAAGATGGAGCAAGAAGAAGAGGGAAAAAGAAAAAAGTTGACAAGAACGGGGCCTAGCACAAGGCTACGTCATTGCAACATGTCACGTCATGCATTTTGTCCACGGATTGCTAGCCCTGTCAGGTAGTCCAGCAGTAAAGTAAGCCTTGCCTGTGGGGATAGGCCTGGTTATTTTCCACTGACCAGAAGGGCAGCAATTTCGCTGGCTCGCTTTTAGATTATCGGACCGGCCGCGCTCGCCTTTTTTTTTCTTCTTTTTATTGGCAGCGATGTTCATTTGGTGTCAATCCTTGGATCTGGGTGGGATGAGGATAAAGGATAAGATAGTGGGAAAATAGTGGGGATAAAGCAAGCCAGCCAAGCGTCGCTGTCCGATTTGGTTTTTTGTTACTGGTCATTATTAGTCCCCCAGAAAAGCCCAGTAGAAGCCAGCCAATAACAGGGCGGCGATTATGTCCCACTGACAAGCATTCTTTTGTTGTTTCGGTTGTTTCCGGGCAAAAGTAAATGATTATTATTATTATTTTTTTTTTTTTTCCTACCACTGGCTGCACAGCGCCTTTCTTTTTCAACTAGCATCTCTCAACCGCGTGGCTGCTGATGTCTCCTGTTTTTTGTTCTCTTTTCAGGCTATGGCTTTTCTCGGCATCTTATCCCTCCAAATTCCGCCGCCGTCTCTGAAATGCCTTATTATGTCCTGAATGCCGAACCCGTGCTTTGCTGCTGCTATCATGTCTCTGTTTCTTCTGCTCAGTTCTAGGCTGCCCGCTGTCGGAACCCCAATCGACAAACCCAGGAAACAGGCAAACAAGGGGGATTGATTTCCCAGCGCCAGTCCGGAACGTGTTACCTTCTCTCTCTCTCTCTCTCTCTCTCTCGGTCTGTGCACAGGCTCTTGCTAGGGTGAGGGGAAACAATGAGGGATAGAGATCATGTAGCAGGGTGAGAAATGTAGAAGCTCTCGTCTACGTATATTGTATACCGCGCATTTACCCTTCCGTGATTAGTCCTTGTGATGGAGTAGTATTCAGCTGAGATCGACGTAATGGGAATCAATTTTTAATCCAAGTTGGGCTTGGTTTTGCCACTGCGGGAACGGGGTTCTCTGGGGCATGTCTCTGGCCTTCTTGGCTCATTACCTGGGCTGTCTTGTTTGGATAAACACCATCCATACTAGAGCCTGCATCGGAATCCCGATCAATTACCCTCGCAATCGACCTTTCGGATTTCGGATTCTGGCAAGTGGAGTGTGGTCGGCAAGTCGGCCGCTGTCAATTCCAACAATGCAGGCTCTTGATGTCTCGCAGCAGCATGCCTTGAGTCTTGCAATAATGAAAAATTACACAAACTCCAAGAGCCTATGATGGATGGGGTGGTAGTCGGCCAGGTCGGCGTTGGCAGGATTAATGGAGCAACGGTAGCAGCAATAACAGGGCGAATGGGCCAGTGAATGATAACGGAAAATCAGGTGTGCGTCAATACCCTCATCACGCACACCAGGAATAAACCCCACCGAAAAAAAAAAAAAAAGAGAATGTGTGCTTGTCTGCATGCGCAGAGATATCAACATGTAGTTCGCAAGGGCTGCCTGCCTGACCTGAGCTTTACGCCCTATGGCCCTTTCTGCCCTTGGCTTCAGCCTCCCACATTCCCACTTTGACTCCCACTCTTGCTCCCACTCAGTCACCTAAGCCCCCTAGATATCATGTCAATAGCCATCGTAACAGCTTCAAACCATCCCGTGTCCCACTCAGTCTTCTGAATGATGACCCCCAAGAACACAAAAATAACGCCCAAACCATGCCTGCTATCTTGAGAGCTGGCCTGTGTGTCTTTCTGTACATATTCTATAATTCTATGACAAACATAACATGCTGGTGCTGGCTTCGCTTTTGTTTTTTTTTGGAGTTCACCAAGGAAAGCTTGGACATGGTATATCAGGAGCGCTGTATAATACCAAGGCTACGGACATTGACCAACTTTCACCATGGCAACATGACGTTCCAGAAGTATATGCCGTGGGAAATGATTCTTTTTTCGTCCTGTTGCCAACTGTCTCTTCCCTTCCCTTCCTTTTTCGCCATCATCTTGTGATGGTTTGTCAGTCTTGCGCTTGGTGGTTCGAGCGTCAAGTTAGTTGGAGAGAGTCGAGAGATAGGCAGTAAGAAGTGTAACGGAGGGGATAGGACAGCAGAGGGCAGGACACAGAGAGGAAGAAGCAGACAGAATTTGACTGATATCCAAGCTTTGGACTAAGCGTTGCATAATATGAGGATTTTGTTGTTCATGTGCTAGGGTTGAGGGTTACCGCCATAGAGCCATGTCCTCTCCCAAGCTGAAGACCCTTTGCCTTAGAGCCAGGGTTAATATTCTTGTGCAGAGCGCCCTTTTCTTTCTTCTCTACAGGGAACATTTCCGTGGGATAATTCCTCGGCTTTCCTTGATCCCAAGTAGACGACGAATTGGACCCTGTAAACAGACGTGGGAGGGAGAGGTAGAGAGAAAGAACCAGCCGAAGAGAGAAACACAGGCCGCAGACAAGACAGGCAAGGCAGGCTTTAGTGAGCAGAGAGGAGAGACAGAGACACAGAGACACAGAGACACAGAACGTCCTAAAAAAGAGGGCTGGCTTGGCTTTGCTTGCACTGTAGTCACACTTTGCTCGTGTACGTGTCTAGTGCGGCGGCTTACAGTGGTAATTTGGAGGATCTACACATGGCAGTACTGGAACTGAGCGCTATGGCGTGAAGAAAAGAAGAAGAGCGAAAAAAGCAGATGAGAACGGGAGAGAGAAGAGCCAGAGGGAGCAAAGAAACAGTCAGTCAAGCCAAACCCCAGGGGAGCATGTAGACACCCCCCCCCCAATGCAGCACACCGTCCGCACGCCCCACATGGCTCACAGTACAAGATTTTAAGTATCTTTAGTACGGGATTGTGCGCAAGAGCCTCCGTCCGGTACGTGAGGCTTGGGTACTCCGTACCCGGCACTGTAATCTTGTCTTGTTATCTCATTTGGAAGTTGTCTCTTTGCTCTTTTAGGCCTAAGCCCAACCCCGGTCCTTCCAACGGTACCTTTATCTTTTATGGCCTTTTTTTTTTTTGATTAATCGCCAATTAAGCGCGAGAAGAAGAAGCAGTGTGAATGAGTGAGGTGTTTATTTGTCTCTCTTTTTATTTTTATTTTTCATTATTTTTCATTCCTTTTTCTTTCTCCCGCTGCGCTGCAGCTGTTCTGCCTGCTGCGTTCCCTGTGTTCTTGGTCGAGAGCCCTGTGGCTTGGCCTGGCTTTGGCCTGAATGTGGCCTGCAGCAGTGGCAGAGTTCTAGTTTTAGTTCTCTCTCCTGTGCCTGTCCTGCCCTGTTTGCTTTAAAAAACCACCACACTTTTAGCGCTGGGCTGGATGCTGTTGTTTGCCCTCCAGTGGTATGCTGGAGTTATACCGGATGCAGCATGCTATTGTGCGCTCTGGGACACACTTCTCAGTGGGAATTAGTTTAGACCCTTCTGAGATCTCTGGAAACAGCCTCGTTTCTAGTAATACTACCGATGTAGCTTTGACTGACCGCTAATTCTTGCGACTTCTTGATGCTTCAACATTGGATGAGCTTAGCTTACCGGCGAAGACGTACTAAGGGTTGGCTTCATAGGCCATGTAGCCGGTAGTAGCATTAGCAGCCCTTTTTGGTTGCGGCCGCCTCAGACTAGCGAAAGTTGGCTTTACATTAGCAGGCCAAGCTGTGGTATAGCAGATGTTGGCTGTTCTCATAGCATTGGCAGGGAAGTAGAAGAGGGTAAAAAAAAGAAAGAAAAAAAATAGGTGCTAGCAAGCGTAGTAAAGTCCGCTGGCAGGCAATGCCCAAGTAACCAGAAAACAAGGCGACGGAAGGACTTGGACCCCCCTCCCCCCAGTTTCTGGTTTCTAGTTAACGGAGCGGGAAAACTGTTAGCTTGATCAAGGAAGGAAAAAAAAAATCAGTGAGCCCGCCTTACACAAAAGGTTTAAAAGGCAGCGTCCTCCCCTTCCCTAAACTTATCTTCTCTTTCCCTTTCCTCCTCACCCACGAAAGGTTTAACGATCAAGACTTTACTGTCCCGTTCTTTCGGCCCTCACTTTTCGTGCGGTGGTGTGAGTGAGTATTATCCCTCTTCTGCCCGCTTGGTTTTGTCCACTATCACGTCGTTGTCCCTCCACCTGCACTTTCTGTTGCTGCTTGCTGGCATCTTTCTCGCCCTTCCCCCCCCCCCAATCCAATCCGTCTCTTTTATATCCTTTTAATCCTTTTTCTTCCCCATACAGCTTTGTTCTGTTCTCTCTCCCTTCTACATATCATCCCGCACTGGCGCTCCCTTCCATCTCTACTATCACTGCATCCTCGTTCCTGTCAGCATTCCGGCCAAGACAGCAAGACAACAAGACCCAGCACGCAACGGACTCCCTAGACGGCAGATAAAACAGTCGCCTCCTGCTGTTCTTGAGCTGACGCTTGGGACTGTTGACTCTTGTCTTAACACCGAGTGCTCTTCCCAGGGGCTTGTTCTTACCCTTCTCCTTTCTGCCGCTTTTCACAGGCTCACTGATACTAATATTGTGCGCTATAGTATTTTTACTTCTAATAACTTCAAAAATTTCGACTTAGCTGTCGATTCGACATAATCCTTTCGACCAAGAATTAATAACCCCCCCAAAATAATTCAACAAACAAAACTTTAAAATGGCCGACACTACGTCCGCGGTTCAGCCGCCGTACGAGGAAAAGCCTCCTGCCATCGTCCCCGCTGCCAAGGGCGGCGATGATGAGGGTGAAGACGAGGACATTGATGCCCTTATTGAGGAGCTGGAGTCCCAGGACGGACACCAGGACGAGGAAGAGGAGGAGGACGAGGCCGGCCTTGGTGGCCGTGTCGTCCCCGAAGACCAGCTTCAGACTTCGACCCTGACTGGTCTGACCAGCGAAGAGGTTTTGGCCCGCCGCAAGAAGTGTACGTTGCCATTGACAGCCCAAGACTCGTCTGCATGTCCAGCATCTACTAACACGCGTTTCGTCTACAGGGGGTCCTAACCAGATGAAGGAAGAGAAGGAGAACCTGATTCTCAAGTTCTTCGGTTTCTTCGTCGGTCCCATTCAGTTTGTCATGGAGGCTGCTGCCATTCTAGCGTACGTATTACCTTTCTTCCAAACCAGGCTCCAGCCAATTGGTCTATACACCCCCCTACTGGCTGTGTCGTTCGCGGTCGATCAGCAAGTTTTCTTGTCAGATTATCAGTCACCTAGTCCAAACATTTTTTTTTTACCCACTATCGCTGTTTGCGATAAGTCGTATCAAAGCTTTGGAAGGCCCGCTTTTATTCCTTTTTAACCGAGTGTCGCCGCTTCACTTTGATTGGGCCGTTTGCAATCGCAATGCATTCGATCAAGTGGGGAACGATTCTCAGTTAAGCGGAAAATCTGCTCCGGGCCCACAAATACTCTGTGACTGCCAGGGGAATATAGAACAAGCGGCGAAGTTTGCTGGCTGTTGATTTACAGCACAGTGCCATCGAGTTGCATCATTTGCTAACAAATTTTCACAGTGCCGGTCTTCAAGACTGTAAGTAATTTCCACTTTCGCCTGACGGCCTTATGAAAGCAGACGGAGTGGTGGTCTTTGCCAATCCCATGGTGAGCCTAGTTTTCTCCCTCCCTTGTCGCGTCAAAATCCGCACCTAGCGCGAATTGGCGAGCCAACTGGAAGGAGCGTGTCGCAAAGAACAGCAAAACATCCCATGGCTGGCAAATCCCACTCTCTGCAATCTAGTATCCGCTTTTTTCCCCATCGCCTCCTGGCCCTTGCCCATGCGAAATTACGCTCTTGCTAACGCTTAGTTTTTCTCCACTTCCAGGGGTTGATTTCGGTGTCATTTGCGGTAAGTACCCCTGCCAATGCCCCCACCAACTATCACCGCTCCTTCCGCATGGACCTCTTGTGCAACAGTCGCTGGTCTCCACGTGCATCCGCCCCATTCGTGTGTCCTATTTGTGGGAAATTTTGCTAACTTTTCTCTCTCAGCCCTTCTGCTGCTTAACGCCCTGGTTGGTTTCATCCAGGAGTTCCAGGCCGGCTCCATTGTGGAGGAGCTGAAGAAGACTCTGGCTCTCAAGGCTGTTGTTCTCCGTGACGGTGCCCTCAAGGAGGTTGAGGCTCCCGATGTCGTCCCCGGTGATATCCTCGAGATTGAGGAGGGTACCATCATTCCCGCCGATGGCCGTGTCGTGACCGAAGATGCTTTCCTGCAGATCGATCAGTCCGCCATCACCGGTGAGTCGCTGGCTGTTGACAAGCGCCACAACGATGCCACCTTTGCCTCTTCGTCCGTCAAGCGTGGTAAGGCCTTCATGGTTGTTACCGCCACTGGTGACAACACCTACGTCGGTCGTGCTGCTGCTCTGGTCAACCGTGCTGCTGGTGGCTCCGGTCACTTCACCGAGGTTCTCAACGGCATTGGTACTATTCTGCTGGTTCTGGTCATCTTGACTCTGCTCGTTGCCTGGGTTTCGTCTTTCTACCGCTCCAACCCCATTGTCGACATCCTGCGCTTCACTCTGGCTATCACCATCATTGGTGTCCCCGTCGGTCTTCCCGCCGTCGTTACCACCACCATGGCTGTCGGTGCTGCCTACCTCGCCAAGAAGAAGGCCATCGTCCAGAAGCTGTCTGCTATTGAGTCCCTGGCTGGTGTCGAGATTCTGTGCTCTGACAAGACCGGTACCCTGACCAAGAACAAGCTGTCTCTGTCCGAGCCCTACACTGTCGCCGGTGTCGAGCCCGATGACCTGATGCTCACTGCCTGCCTGGCTGCTTCCCGCAAGAAGAAGGGTATTGACGCTATTGACAAGGCTTTCCTCAAGTCTCTGCGCTACTACCCCCGTGCCAAGTCTGTGCTGTCCAAGTACCAGGTTGAGGAGTTCACCCCCTTCGACCCCGTCTCCAAGAAGGTTACTGCCATTGTCATCTCTCCCCAGGGTGAGCGCATCACCTGCGTCAAGGGTGCTCCTCTGTTCGTTCTGTCTACCGTTTCCGCCGACCACCCCATCCCTGAGGACATTGAGACCGACTACAAGAACAAGGTCGCTGAGTTCGCTACCCGTGGTTTCCGTTCGCTCGGTGTTGCCCGCAAGCGTGAGGGTGGCTCTTGGGAGATCCTCGGTATTATGCCCTGCATGGACCCTCCCCGCCACGACACTGCCCGCACTATCAACGAGGCTAAGCGCATGGGTCTGTCCATTAAGATGCTTACTGGTGACGCTGTCGGTATTGCTCGCGAGACTTCTCGCCAGCTGGGTCTGGGCACTAACGTCTACAACGCTGAGCGTCTGGGTCTTGGTGGTGGCGGTGACATGTCCGGCTCTGACATCTATGACTTTGTCGAGGCTGCCGATGGTTTCGCCGAGGTTTTCCCCCAGCACAAGTACAACGTCGTTGAGATTCTGCAGCAGCGTGGCTACCTGGTCGGTATGACTGGTGATGGTGTCAACGACGCCCCCTCGCTGAAGAAGGCTGATACTGGTATTGCTGTTGAGGGTGCCTCCGATGCCGCCCGCTCCGCTGCCGACATTGTTTTCCTTGCTCCTGGTCTGGGTGCCATCATCGATGCCCTGAAGACTTCTCGCCAGATTTTCCACCGCATGTACGCCTACGTTGTCTACCGTATTGCCCTGTCCATCCACCTGGAGATCTACCTGGGTCTGTGGATTGCCATCATGAACCGCTCGCTCAACATTGAGCTGGTCGTCTTCATTGCCATCTTTGCCGATATCGCCACCCTGGCTATTGCTTACGACAACGCCCCCTACTCCATGTCTCCCGTCAAGTGGAACCTGCCTAAGCTTTGGGGTATGTCCGTTCTGCTGGGTATTGTTCTGGCTGTCGGTACCTGGATCACTGTCACCACCATGTACGCTCAGGGCGAGGACGGTGGTATTGTCCAGAACTTTGGTAACATGGACGAGGTCCTGTTCCTGCAGATCTCCCTGACTGAGAACTGGCTGATCTTCATCACCCGTGCCAACGGTCCCTTCTGGTCTTCCATCCCCTCGTGGCAGCTGTCTGGTGCTATCTTGATTGTCGACATCGTTGCTACCTGCTTCTGTATCTGGGGTTGGTTCGAGCACGGCGAGCAGACCTCCATCGTCGCCGTCGTCCGTATCTGGGTCTTCTCCTTCGGTGTCTTCTGCATCATGGGCGGTGTCTACTACATGCTTCAGGACTCTGTTGGCTTCGACAACCTCATGCACGGCAAGTCCATCAAGGGCTCGCAGAAGCAGCGTTCGCTCGAGGACTTTGTCGTCTCGCTGCAACGTGTGTCTACCCAGCACGAGAAGTCTGCTTAAACGCGACTCTTGAGCCGGGTTCCAAGGCCACATTTTGCATGCAACAGAAGCAATGGTCCAAGTCTCGTGATGAGGCCATCGTCCTAAGCACTTACTCCTCCCTTATCCACAAACACAAACCTTCATCCTTCTTACTTGGTTTCGTGCTGGTTCGTCGCGGCTGCCATGTGTTGTGCCGTTGATTATTTCCTTGAATACCCTTGTTGTCTATGTCTTGTCTACATGGCAGATGTACCAGCACGGGACGTGATGGCCTGAGATTTGGTACCGGCTTCTGATTGTCCTTTTTGTTTTGTTAACCATCGAATTACACCCTAATAGAAGTGAAAAAAAATTTCCGCGCAAAGATGTCACTGTCCCTTGATATATGTGTGTGTATGTGTGACTTTTGATGTTCTTTTGCGGTGTCTTCTGTCTTGGCCGTGCTTGTCGTTGTTTTAACCCGTCCGTATCTTCTGCTTTCATTGCTCTCGCCTAATTCTTCGTACTGCCTGCTTTTTCTTTCTGATTCGCCGGTTCCATCCCTTTCTTTCTCTGGTCGGTCGCAGGTGCTTGGTGCTAGGTGCTAAGTCTTGATGCTCCGACCCAACAAGCTTTATCTTGAATACTCTTTTGCTATTATTTGATTTTGTCCCTCACACCCTCGTAGCTATAAAGGCAGCCAATACTCGTGACACTCGATTGTTTGAAGATGGATTTCGTTTGGATGCTTAGCCTTTCTTTGCGTTGAGAAAATTTGCTTGCCATGTCCTTGCTGCCTAAAGCCCAAAAACTGGGCGCTGGTGAAAACTCTGACATCAAGCCTACCCCGCCTACCTACCCCGCTAATTTGGGTTTGTGGCTTTTTCTCCTCACAGCTGAGTCTGTGGCGCTAGTGTGGCTGAGATGTTCCAACAAAGTTTGTATAGCTTCGTAGTGAAAATCCCGATGTTGTCTAGAGATTGAATCTACAGCTTAACTTAATGCCAAACGAACTATCGTAGTACCAAGTTAATAAAATCCCGGACTAGGCAATCTCAGAATAGCTTGACATAAACCCTGATTGTGAACTTGAGCTTCGGGCTACCAGAGCCGCATATCAATCCCCTAAGCGACGATAGATACATACCATACCATCTTGTCATCTGCTACCCATAAAACATGTCTGCGCCGAACCTGCCGGGATACTTCTACGGTGAGTAGCCTCTCCCAGAACTACCGTCATCCTAAGCTAACTCTCTTGCGTAGATGCTGAAAAGAAGCGATACTTCAAGATCGAAAAGAGCTCCAACGCTACCTCATCGGCTAAATGGACCACATCTGCTGTCCGCAAGCGTGAAGAGGAAGAAGAGGCTGCCGCTGAAATCCAGCGCAAACGGTTAGCTGTTGCGCGCCATGTGAAACGCTCTCCGATACTTTCTAATAGCCTACGCGGTGCATGGCTCGCACGGGAGTTCGGCCCTGACTTGGGCGAGTGCAGTATGGCAGGGGCCGGCTGGAATCAAAGGCAGAGGGCTGCGCGCAACCTCAGCGATGCCGTGGGCCGCATATGGGCGAGTAGCATTCGCGTGATGGGCAGGCTGCAGTTCAACCCGAGTCCACATGCGGGTGCGGGGGGTCGTGTAGATGCAGGGTACGGTCGGCATAGGCAGATGAACTTGCCGTGCTTGTGGATTGGAAGTTGCGGGAGTTCATGCACAGGGCTTGCATACACATGTGAGTCGAAATGTTTCGGTTCTATTGTACTGAGCGTTGCTAACATTAGTGGCCCTTTACAACAGCCTCAAACCAAGTATTAATCAATGCCTACATACCACTGAGAGCCGGGAAGATTAGTCAAACTGGCGACACGTTTGACTTCCGCTATATCTCGGGGTTGCCAGCACATATTCAGCTTCCCTTTGTTAACTCCATTAATGCGATAGAGCGAAGTGCAGACACAGAAACAATGTTCTTTGCCTCAGCTCAACCAACGAAAACCCCCTCACTTGCGGTCTCGCGCTGTCCATCATCAGTCGACGATGGATATACACAATACAAAGCAGCGCCAATAGTGCAGCCAGTAGAAGGTAGGGCTTTTGGTACTACCAGCAGTATCTAATGACACTCATGGTCTTATAGCTTATCACGAAAAAGCAAACATGTTGTATGCTAACATGTTCTTTGATGCGAGAGTAGTGCAAGACTTTAGTTTGGTAGAAGCACCAAGACAGTACCACAATCGCGATATCTGGACCACATATTCTCTCAAGGCCGGCCCGCGCAATTCTGAAATCGCCGCTTCAATAGGCGGAAGTCGCGGCGTTTTGCAGCTGACCAACAACGGCCAACTAATCGAACTGTACGGCCCACACCCACGGTCCTGTAGTCCAGAAGAAGCAGGCAAATACCCCCGCAACGTCTTCGCCCACGACTTTCTGCACGAGTCGCCTAACGTGACTGTCGCTGGCGGCAGTACCGGTAACCTGTGGACGCTAGATACGCGTGTCAAGGATATCGTCAACGTTTTCAACCATGGCGCTGGCGTGACCAATCTGTCCGTGATCGGCAACCACCAAGTGCTTGTTGCTGGCCTCAAGAGTCGTATGTGCATATACGATCTTCGCTACACCCGAGACTCTGTGGCGCCTGCCAACACGACTACACAAAATAGTGCCAACAGCCCACACGCCAACAGCGTTGCATCTGACTCGCGACGAAGTCACAGCAGCATAGCTTCGGCAGCGACGACCCCACACACGGTATTCCCGGGATATGTCAACAATGCACGACTCGGGATGGGCTTTGCTGTCAGCACGGAGCTCGGCGTGGTATGTACGGCAACAGACGGAGGAAAGGTGACGCTACACTCGCTAGGCTCCGGGCGACAGCTCAAAGTGCCCATACTGGACAGCGTGGATGGAGGCGGCGCGCCGATTGTCAGCATGCGGTTCGCCGAACTGCCAGATGGCACACGACATCCAAGTCTATATATGGGTGTGGGCTCCAGCATCTACAAGTTTTCGTCGCTCGGCGAGGAAGATGTGGAAATGCTAGCGGAGCGGGAGGTCGAGCTAGAAAGGCGGCGTAAAATAGAAGTCGAATGACTTAATGTTGAGGATATTTTGAGCATCATCAGCTAGGGTATTTGCGATAATGAAACAGTGTCGATTAGGCCGATGAAGAAAGGATTATTGGAAGAGAAGGAATGCGAGTATATTCACGATTAAAAAAAGCCACCGATAGAAAGGCGAAGATGGATAAAAGAGCGAATGCGTTGTGATGAATGATGTTGTGCTTCAATGGTAAATGATGCCAAGGCTGAATATCACGACAATTGTGGTGGTGATACTGGGGCTTCATTCCGCTCCATTGTATTGCATGGAAGATCATATCGAAATGCAACAAAGTTGAGCCAAATTGAATGGCGGGTGGTGAGGGCAAAAGTCATTGCCATGTACGAAAAAGAAAGGAAAAAAAAACTACACCGAGAGAGAAAAAGTAAGAAAGACTGATTGATTGCCGTTGGATTAGTGACGGCGAGTCATGAAGGCAAAAAAAAATTACAAAGGCGGTGTTGAGATACTACAGAGCCAGTAATTGCGTAGGCCGACAACACAAAAAAAAAAGAAAAAAAAAAGAGGCATGATAACATCGTGTATATACAAAAACATATATATATTGTGTTGCTAGTGGAATCAACGAGCGACAGGATGGCGGGGGAACAACACGAGAGAAAGGCTAGATAAATCAAAGCGAAAATGCGGAGGAAAAGACAGACACGAGGTAAAGGATAAAAAAGACAAACAATAGAAAACGGACAAAAAGACAAAAAGACAACAATACAAATAAGAATGAGGAAGAAATAAAAGAGGAACGGAACAGTCAGCAGATTGGTTGTCCTGGGCTTGAGCTGGCCTGACCTGCCTTGTCCCTCAGTTCTCTTGGAGATTGATCAGATGTTCAAACTCTGGAAAGGTATCCAGAAAATCACGGCTCACCCTCCAATTTTCCAGCTTTCGAATATGTGCCTCAAACAATGGATTCATAATCAGCTCGCGACTGCCCGCATCACTACCATTGGCCACAAGCAACACGTCGCTATCCTGGTATGGCCAGTTGATGCTCAGGCAGGCAAAATACTTGAGGAAAAAGGATCTTGGGGGTTCTGCCCCTCTCGCACCACGGCTGTCATCGCCAGTCATGCGGTCTTCATCGCTATTCCCATAGCCGCTGCTACTACCGATGTCGTTGCCGGTGTCTTCTTTGCTGCCGTCGGCAATGAGCTTGACGCGGGCATGGGGGAATGGGATAAAGTCGATCCAGACGGCATGAGTCCGCTCCAGCTGGTCTTCCAACGGCTTTAGAAACTCTGGAACGCGCCCAAAGTTTTCGGTCGTCGCGTTCACCATATATCTAATCAACAGGAAGGCTGTGTACATCACTGCAACTCGCTCAGGCACACGCTCATCGGTTGGCGGCTCAACCAATAACATAATCTCCGCCAGCGCTGCGGAAAACGGATCTAGTTTGGCCCGCAGCGTATTATAAGAGACCATGGACGGGGCCAGCAAGGCCGCAATCTCCATCTGCATGGGCTGGCACTGGTCCGACATGCTAAGTAGAGGCAGAAGAAACGAGTCTATTTCACACGTTGAAGGGGCATGAAGAAGCGGCAGTTTGATGTGTTGAGAGTTGTACAGCGACCTGCCATTGCGGACTGCTTGACTTTCTGTATTGCCATTTTCGCTGTTGCCCATATTGGTATCGTTGAGGCCGTCTTTGTCATACATCTTACCATTACTATTCCAACTGCCATTGCCGTTGCCATAGAAGTTCTCTAGTGCTTCTATCATTGCTACACTAGGATTTCCAAAATCGCTTACAGATGCTGACATGTTTGGCAAGTTCTCAAGATTGATACGAGTTGACAACATAGAACGCAACGTTTCCTGGTTTAGAGCTTGGCAATACGGTGGAGATGGCGACGGCGAAGATGAGTAGCCATATTGTGGTGGATCGTGGTGTCTTTTCTGGTGTTTATGGCGCTGGCTCTGGTGCTGGTGCTGGTGCTGGTGCTGGTGCTGGTTATGCTTGTCCATCGACTGGAACGAAGATTGGAGGTCTGTGAAGCTGTGCCGTTCGAAACTTTCTCGCTGGTGGGCCATGCTAGACTCGTGTTTTGACAAAGAACCACGACTATACGAAAGCTCCGAGCCTTTGCTTGCATCAGGGAATGGCCGTCGAGTCATTTCTTCAATGCTAGGCAGTACCATACTGCTATTTCCTGAGCTGCAACAATTGGGGTGGTCGCTGGAGCTTGAGCTTTCTCCAGAATTGTCATGATGGAATGACTGGTCAGACGATTCTCCAGTCACTGCCGATGATTGTGTGTCGCTGCGGGAATATTCTTGGCTAATCTTTTGATCCCGATGCCGATAGTGCGACCCTCGATGGTTGTGGTGATGATGGTGATGCTCATGGTGGTGTTGATGATGTTGCAAAGATGACTGCTGGCCAATGTTCTGCGAGTCTAACTGGTGTACTAGTTGGGCCATGGCTTGTTTCATTGCTGTGTTTTCAGCCTGGAGAGCACTATTTTCCTGCAAGATATGCTGAAGTTGGGCCTGGTCATTCTTCAACACCAAAACTTCATCCTGCAATTCACGTATCTGCGCCTTCGTGCGCTCTCTAACCGCTCGTTGGGCTTCGCGGTCATTCGCTCTCTTGCGAGCTAATCGGTCTGGCGTCATGGTAGCTACGCCACGAGATGTCTGCACAACTCGTTTCTTGGGGACTGATAAAGTCCCAGCAGCCCCAGGATGTGCCAAGTCAGAGCCGACACCGGAACCACCGTCAGACGGTCGGGGGGCCAGAGCTCGAGAGTTTTGGGTTTGGGAGGGTTGTGGTCCCGGAGTGGTGACGGCTGACAAGCCGTCGGAATTCGAGCAGTCATCCATATTGGATGATCTATGATGCTGATTTCTCTTGCTCGGAAGGGAAAAGGCAAAATGAGTCGAGATTGCAGACTACCCCATCGACTCACTGATGACGCGGAGTGAGTGATGTGACCGACCAAAGTCAAAATTTCCGATTCTCGGACCGCTTAGTTGGGTCTTTCGTATACTGGAAGCCAGTCGGCCTACGAAGAAAACCACAAGCCACACGAGCACAAGTGAGGAGAAGAAATCACAAAAAGCGGGGAGGAATAACGGATGAAGCAAATGGAAGGGAAAATAAGGCGTCTTGCTTGTTAAACAGAAAGCAGGTCTGATGTTGAGAACAAGATTGTCAACAGCTAGCCGAGTTTTTAACAAAAGCTGTTGACGTTCAAGGTTTGTCTCTCTCTTTTTTTTTCGATGCTAGAAACCTCTCTTCAATCGTGCGCGGAGCCGAATAGCGAGAGATTTACATGGGCGTTGAAGACAAAAATTGAAAGAAAGGGCAAAAGGTGGCCAGCAGAAGAGGACAGGGAAAAAACCCCGAGGAAAAATAGAGAGGGAAAAAAAATCAAGCTCTCAACACGAAATCTACGGTCTGTGGGGAGGGGAAACGGAATCGTTTCTAACAGGTGAACAGGGCACTTCTTCCTCAAGCAAGGTAAGAATATAATAGTCGGTCCACACGCAGAACTCCAAGTCCTGACTGTCGATTCTTACCAGTTACTCCTAGCAACAACCGGCGACTGGATAACAGATATGTTGTTCTGTTGACTTGTTACTGCTGCTCTTGTTGCGTCAATTTGACATCTACCATGCGACGACAACCTTCGCCATAGGAGGCTAGGTATCGAGGTCAAGGGAACAGACTAGGTAGAAGGAAAAGATGGGCGACAATCAAGAGCGGACGAGCTTCAGCTTGTCAAGCTGGCCAGCAGGATTTGCGGTTGGGTAGTGGTAGCAAGCAGGTGAAGAGCCAATTTGAGACTATTGCTAGTTCTATGCAACTTCACAACCGAGTGTGGGCCTTTTGGGAGTATTGTGCAGAATGAGGAGGTAGGGCCAGGTGATGTTGGTGTTGGTGCTGATGATTTATTGTGTTGGAGAAGGAAAAAAAAAAAAAAAAAAGGAAAAAGGGAAAAACACCAAACAGAAAAGCACGAAGACAAAAACACAAAACGAACCGGATAGAAGCAAGCCTGGTTCTTGGATAGAGTAAAAAATAGGATCAAAGAAGACAACGATGGCTAGAGCGCTACACGTGTGGTAATGGAAAAGGAAGGCTTAAAAAGGCGAGAGGAGGTATCCGGATACCTACACTAAAACTCCGCCAAAGCACGGCCTGGAAATGATATTTCTTAATGAATGATAAGGAGTCAGAGTCAGGTGTTGAAAGTAAAAGTGCTATGTTTGGGGTGTCGCCGGAACGTAGGTAGGGAAAGGAGGGGAGGGGGGTGGTTGAACCCCAAGAACAGACCGCCAGAAGTTTCGGATGGTATGGCTTGATCTACAGCAAAGAGCCGGCCTTTGCTAGCGATGAAAACCAGACACTACGGAAAATCAAATCTGGCTCAATGTCACAATGTCCTGTATTCTGTTTTCTACACCCGCGACGGATTTTAGTAGGTTATGGGGGGGGGGGGGGGGAGGCTAAAGCAGAATAGCATCATAGCAATAGGGTTCTTGTCGATATTCTGGTAGTACGGCTTGATTTTCACCTTCATATACCGGTTGAGGAAATCAGCGTCAAGGGACCTACCTAGTTGCTAATGCATGGAGACTTATGATCGCAATGACGGAAGACAGGTGACAAATAGATGAAAGGTGGTGCGCAGGATGATGGAAAGACCTCCAAGCGCGTGTTTGATAGTAGAGAATGATTGAGAATCAGATCCAGGTACTAATTCAAGAGCCAAGCGGTGTGGCTGAATAGTGTGAGGTTATTTTTTCTCGAAATCGATGCGAGGGCATGCTAATAGTGTCGAGGATAGGTTGTCAAGTGGCTTGTGACAACCTGTCTCGAGGGAATAGGTAGAGGCGAAATCGAGGTCGGAAGGTGTCTAATCAACGAGGGCACATGAACCCTGGAGGTCTAGCAAAAGACATTAGCATGGCGTGTATAGATCAAAGCAAACCAAGATGAAAAGCCGAAAAATGACCGTCAAGAAGATATGGTGTACGCAAAAGCGGGCTAGCTGTCTAAAGTCGGCGATCGCCTTAGAATATCATCGAATTTCCGGGCTGGCGATGTCGCAGGCATTTATGATTTTGATAGAATGGAGCGGCAACTACTAGGTCTGACATATAAAAACTCTAGCGGAAGGTGACGATTGAGTGAAAAGAAGTGAGGACAAGCGGGAGCAAAACGAAAACCCTTCACAAGAGATGTGTTCATGGCGATGGATAAGGCATGTGGAAATCAAATATACAAGCCAACAAACAGATCAAGGGAGGAAAAGAAGAAAGAAGACAAATAAATGAAACAGAAAAAGCGAGAAAAAGCGAGAAAAAGAAAAATACTTCTGCAACTTATCTCTAGCTAAGCGTCGTCAAGGCTAAGAGGGAGAAAGCAAACTGGACTGACTCTATGAGATAGAAAGTGTGAAAACAGGCGCGCACCCATTCAATCAAAAGAATACAAATATTGTACCGGACAACAAGCGTTTTGAAGTGCGGATTCAAAGTATAAAATCTACCATCCATATGCTTCTGGGAGAGTGGAACTCGCCTATAGAAACACCAAAAGTGCAAATATTTGATTTTCACGCTCTGTATGTAAATTCTCAGTGAAAAATGATCTGTGTAGGCTCCTAGAAAAGTCAAGTCTGAAGATATTGCGTCTACTAGACAGCATATGGCCTGGGGGGCGTGACGTGCAAGAGACTTGTTGAAACTTAGGTGCTATTACGAACCAGCCCTTTAACGTCACTTGATGTAGAACCAATCAACACCCTTTATCTTGCGACCGAGTCAGTCGGTCCACAATTTTCATTAGCGTTCCTTACTTCCCCGATATTGAGCAACGACTGAACGAAAGTGGGAAAAATGGGCAAGGCCACTTTTCCCTTATTCACGCCACAAATAATGCGCTTTATTAGTATGGATGATAATAATCCTCGTTTGGAAGCTCTGTTCGTCCCGTAATCTTAAGGAATATCAAGTTATTTAGGGGATAACTGAAAAGCTTTGGTGGAAAACAGCAAAAATTATCATACGAGAGATGCACATTTAAGGTTAGAGTGTAACCCGTAACTCGAGTCATAAGTTTTCGAAGGTCTGATTGCCTGGTCATAAGCCCTTACAGCTTATGTAAGTATTTTAGAGCTGATTTCTAAAACTCTAGGCTAGTAGGCCATGAATAAATTTCTTTTTTTTAGGGGCGAAGAATTCGATGGAAGAAGGAAGAATCTGTCTTATATTTCACCAGCAACAAGAATCTAAACAGGGCCCCCCTCAAGCGACTCATGAGCAAAAGATAGCATTCTGCGTATGGTACAGCCCTAACCCTTGTACAATACACAGAGCACCGCCTGATTTGTATGTCAGAGCCCACAGTTATCCCATCCTTCATGACGTGTAGTAAGCCACATGAGAGAAGACGTGTTGAATAACTATTTGAGCAATATTAATTCTAGGCCGCACCCTTGCTAAAAGTTCACCCGACGTTATTCCAGGCAGACCCAGACTATCCATAATAATATGTGTTGAGAAAATTCCGCGTGCGTTCCGGATAAGGTTCGGGTAAGCTGATAAGAATGGAGTTTTTATCTAGAAGAAAAGGAATTGTATATAGGAAAAGATGAGATGAGGGATAAAACTTTTCATCAATTGTACATATTTAATTTGTTGTGGATATTCCGCCACTATCCGGGTAT
>MKGM01000397.1:0-19460 GCA_002018265.1 Ceratocystis harringtonii | reverse complement strand
GGGGGGGGTGGTTCCGGAGTATTCTGTTACCGAGTGGGCTAAACCTACGTAGAGCCTACACCTCTACTTTGCTTTGCATCTATGGTGGGACGTGACTCCCATCAGGTGTAACATGGGGGCAGCCATTGGGTTTATCCCTTCTTATTCTGGCTATGATGCTGCTTCCCTCAAGTTTCATACCTATGGGGAGTATATAGCCTTCAGGTATATATCAATCGCGGTGTAGACAGTGGTGTCCTTCCAACTATCCAGCTCTATTTACCATATGATAGCTTTGAATTGATCATTAGTTCACTCCACGACCTGACCGATGAACCAACCCTCCCTTCTAGTGTCCTGCGGGACTCCGTTCGCCGATCACGTCGTAGTCCGTTGCTTGCATGGTGCGTGCGTGGGCCCCGTCACAAATAATCGTTGAATCACAGCATTGGGCCTTTTTTCGTCATTTTAGGATAAAACCATGTCCCAAGGTCTGGTTATTGTTTGATGATGTTTGAAATGTAGCGCTTGTCGAAGGGTGATGCGCCACAGTCGGTGAGCAATCGATTGGCCATTTTTTTTGAATACCATGCAACTGTGTGTGAGCCTCTCCCTTTACTTGCGTACCAGTCACGTTATTTATGAAGCCAGACAAAAAGTATCTGACCTCGTAGATAAGCTCGCCTTTACCTTACTTGGTAGAGTATCAGTATCCCAACAGCTATGATGCAGCCTGTGCTGCAAGTAGACACGAAAGATATATTTCGGTAAGTCTGTTTACTAGGGCAAGGACGCTTATCCAAGGGGAAGTCGGTAAGAATGGAGAGAAAGACACTTGGGTCTTTCACGGTCTTGGCACGTTCTCCTAGAATAGGATCACGGATAAGCACTACAACATTGCCTCGAGAACCATCCTCCGGAGCCAATTCTGTCCGTAAATGATGCGCAAGCACTACCAGTATTACAAAGCATATAGCCAATGGAATGATGCGACCTACAGTTGATGCACTGCAGATGTGCTTTGCCACAAGCAAAAAGTTGAGTGGCTACACATCGAGCTTTGATATGGCGATTTTTGGATCTAAGATGACAAGTCAGGTCTCCCAATGCCCTTCCTCAATACAACTGTTTGTCATAGGGGCTTTGTGGGTGGCTTGAAATGTGGGAAAGAACTTGGTCTTGTGAGCAAAGGTTGGTGAGTACCGAATCATATGCTCGACATTTTGACTGTATGGCTTTTCGGGCGGACCAAAGCAGCTGACATCAATCAGTCAGAGTAGGTGGAATGAACGAGCCAACATAGAGCTCGCAATCGCACAGTTATATGCGCGATATATCTCCAAGTCGACCAAGTGGTGGCGGCTTTCATGCCCAGCGGGGATCGCAAGACTACAGTTCAACAGTAACTTGAGTGGACTTTGGTATGCCAATGGAGCTATTTGGATCACTTGAGCTTGAACTACAATATATTCAGCGTCTACCAGAATCACAGAGACCAAACTATACGATGCTGGGTACGAGAGAAAAACAATCCTCTGCAAGATCAATGAAAGAGTTTTGACGAGCGAAGCGCACATCAAGGACATGCAAATGGCAGCTCGGCACTCTCCTTCCCGAGAAAACACTTGGATCACTCAAGGCTTACATCACCAAGGGTACCGCCATTTTCGGTGGCCGTAATAGTCCGATCCCCTACCCTAGGCCGCTCCTCGCTTGCTACCAACCAACGAGGTAGCACTGGCCTAGAGCCACAACGAATAGCGCAATGGTCCTTGTCATTATTCGCCTAAATACCTGATGCCGTTTTTCCGGTTTTCAGGCTGTGCTAATTTTGCCCATTTCCATCTTTCTGAGCCTACGTCGACTTCAGCCCTTGCCAACAGGCGATGCATCACACTCGCAGAGAAGTCAGTTAGCCATTTCTTCAACATCACACAGCTACGAGGGGAAACGCTTGCAAATTTATGTCGAAAAGAAACTTAAAATGCCTTTTTTTTCCCGGCAGTAACAGCTGGGCAAAGCAATGTCGAGATCTGGTCAGCCTGAGATTGAACAGCATTATTACGGCGAAGCAGCTGCGGCTCAGAGATCTCACAGTTGCTAACGGCTTTCCCGACACGTGCTTTCAGACTACGTAGAAAGGCTTGAAGTTCAAAAAGCGCATTTGTTTGGGGGCACTGGTACATGGCATGCTCATCATATGGTATGGCGCTCCGGACAAGCCCCTTCGTGTAGCCGAAATCCCACAAAAGAGTTGACATGCCCAAAACCTTGGTGCTAGAGATAAAAACTTAGAGAAGACCAGCTATTTCCACGTACGTCAATGCGTTGTCGGTCCCGTTTCGCCGAGTTAACCGCTGTAGGCGATTAGCAGGCTTAGGAGAGCCATGCTTGTCGCTTGATAGAAAATTAGGAGATCAAGGACTAATTAGTCTTAATTTATGCTCTATTTTCTACAAAGTTCTACTTGTATCACACAGCATGGTAGCTAAGAAACATAATTAACTTCTAGAAGGATTAGAAGAATGAATGCTGCTACAAGGATTCTTTTTTGATTTTATTTTCCTATCTCCGGCCGCCGAGCTACTTACTTTTCTTTTTGGCATTATTTACGCGCTTCATCGTGGGCAATATAGCCACCGCCATCATGGCAGCCTATCACCTACGGGCAGTACCAAGTCCGAGTAATTCGCATTCGGGACGCATAGCTCCCGAATGCTAGTAGGCTACTACATCGAAAGAGTAAGCACTTCGAACAATAAGGAGAAAAAGACTGCGGGAGCGTTGGCGTTGTTTGATCTTGGTGATTCTAGAACACGTAAAATTTATTCGAATCAAATCAAGTTAACGGGACTTGGTCTCACATCACCCACACGCACTGCCACTCTTGGTGATGGAGACGCCGTTGTAAAAGGACAATAAAATGACGCATGGCCAACATCCGACTACCGGACGTGTAAGTCGGGGATGGGCTGGGCTAGACACGAGAGCTTCATTGCACCTATCTCACCCCCTGTCGCCTGCAAGCGCCAGGCACGTCCCCAGGAAAAGAACTTCGTCCTCAAGTTCCTTGGCTTATTCGTAGACAAAAAAGACACTGATACAAGGCCTGGCCATGAGGGAGGCTTTGTAGATATAGCACCGGAATTGTCAGATCGCGGTCTAGTCCACGTTGTCTAGTCGTCACTATGACCTTCAATCGCGCGTCGCCCACGCCCCGTCGACGCACTGGAGGATGACAACACATGGAATGTATCCTCACTTCCGGGTCAGTGGATGACAAGTGAATTTGAGCTATCAAAGTCGCAAAAACCGGCCCTGCATAGACGAACACGTCACGGCTGACGTTGACATTTGTATATGTTCCTCATTGACCAATTTCCGCTGGAAATCTGGCTTCCATCATTCCCTTCGACCAGTCAGCTTCAATCCTCGGTGCTTCCAGTTTCTGCTTGTCCTATTATATTCCTACGACGCTCTGTTATTCATGCTTTTGGTCTTTTCTTTTGCTATAGCTTTCTTACAGGGGGGCTATCCAGCCGGAGGAAAAGGTGCCCGGCTTATGTTGAAATGGAAATGCGGGTCCTCTAAGTGTGAAGCCGGAGATACACCGGACCCGACCAGACATAGACTGGGAAGACGATAGATATTAAAATAAGGACAACCTCCCTTCCCCCCCCCGTCTCAGATGCTGCCCACTTGTCCGTGTTATCTTTGTCTTCCTACACTTGCACCTGCGTTCATACTCTTGTAGTATTTGTTCTATCTTCACGTCATCTACAACTGAGGTGTCGGCGCATACCGCTTTACCTTGGCAAACCCACGCAAGCGACCTTCCAAGTCTCAGTGATTCCGTCTATCCCTGACTAGCCTTTTATCTCCCATTTGTTGTTTTCTCAAAATCTCTTATTCCGCCTTCTTCTACTCGCGATACCATCATGTGGCTTCCGAACTTCGCCCAATCAGTCTTCATGGCTGCCTTGCTATCTACCCAGGTCATGGCAGGCGACAAGAAAGTCCCTCTTCCCCGCGAGCTTGGCCTTTTTATACCAGAACAGGCAAAGTACGGCTGGAAGAAAGTCAGAGCTACTGACGGCTTTTACGCTAAAGTCTTTATTTCTGAAAGCACCCGATTCATTGAGGTCGATACGCTGAAAAACCCAACAAACGAATTCAAGTCCTATGAAGCTTTGCTGAGTATCTGGGAGCATCAAAGCCGTCTCCCGGTGGAGAGTCTCAAAACCATCATGTACGAACATGTTGTCGGCCCTGATGAAAAGATCATCGACAACGCCCTACGAAAGCTTGGTTATGAACCTGACGACGAAGGGGTGATTTATGGTATTCCGATATCAAAAGACTCTCCAGATCACACTGAAATCTGGAATCTTTTGAGTACAGCATCATTTGCCACGGATACGGAAGAAATGTTGACTCTTTATCAGGGCATGAGTAATAAGTACGTTAAGTGGTTCAAGATTGGCAAAAATGCTGATTCTGATAGAACGGTTCATATCAGGTTTGGTACCAAGAATAAGTAATATAGTCAGTCACAGGAGCTTTCGGGATTTATATCATGGACGGCATAATCTATGAATGGCCTCATCCTTGCTAGTCACACTACGTTGAAGTCACAGTGACAGCATCCCACAGGCTCACAAATCAAACTTGCCCATAGATAGGCGGCAACGCTTAGTTGATTGTCTCCTTATGAGCTTGAATACAGCCATTACGTTTATCATAAATACCAAGTGATACAACAGTACTACGGAAGCTCTGTTCCATCCTATGCTAAATTTGAGCCGCTTATGGCAGGATATCCCCATTTGTTCCATTGTACACTTCCTGGCTGATGGAAGGCGAGAACAGGTGTAGTCTATCTTGAATCTTGGGCGTCGCCGCAGCAGACATACGAAAGCTAGCAACTAGACATCAGTATTAAGTAGGTCCTGTGCTAGGCCTTTGGGTTGTCTTGGATGACGAGAGATATACGTATCAGCTAGGTCGAAATTTAGGCTTCCCGCCGCAAGTGAAATAGAAGCCTTTTTTTCAGGATAATACTGCCCGATTCGAGGCCTCATAGTTTACCTCATCATACCTGGACATCGCGGTACAATACTGACCTCAAACATACGCCATACATGCACTGCAGATTTGCTGTGTGTTCACGCCCAGGGGTCCACAGATATGGCACACGGATGCGAGACAGAAAGTAGCCAAGATTTATTCTTCATTAAGTGACGGCTAAATCGGCCACCAGACCCGTGACGGTCAATCCCGCATTAAAGGTGAATGTCTGTTCCCAGTGCCCTGCCTTGGTCCAGTTACTAATGTGTAAATAGCCCAATGGGCGTGGGCGGATTGGTCATCTTCTCCATGAACCAGAGTTCGCTCTCGACATATTTGTAATGGAATTTCGCCAGTCAGCATATCACGAATCACTCTCAAATGGGACATTTCAATACTTGAAATCCAAGCATACCTGGAGCTGCTGACCGCCCATCAGCTACTTGAAGGTGGCATCAAACGATCTTGCTATCATCGTGACAGCATCTACGTGCATCAGGCTATCTAACACCTCAAAACTTATTCTTAGCCAGTCCAAATCTTTCCCCGTCCAATTCACTCCATTAGTAGGCCAAGATCCAGAGCAACAGCCAGTCATGAGCGCTATCTGTGCGTTCCTTTACTTCCGTTGAGCAGTGCATTCATTCATTTATCGTTTATTTAGGAATTCAATTACGTGCAAATTATTTTCTACCAGGCTTTGCCTGGTGTCAATGCGACTAAAGTCAGATTCTCCACAGCGCCTGCTTTCAGCATTGACATCGTCACATGAGTGACTTGTCCCATCAAAGTTGCCGGTGACCTCACAACCTCGTTGCCACTCCCAAGCGCCAAAGTTAGTGCAGCCAAATTGCAGCATGTGTTCTATACATGAAATCTAGCTACAAAGGACCAAGATTCACGCATCATATAGGTATAGGCATATTCCGTCGGTGGTCTCAGTCGGGCCTACCAGACTTTTGCCTTTGTCGCCGGTAGCTTCAAATACCATAGGGGGGCCCTCCGCCAAGGCCCTTCGCTCGATTCAGTCATTTGAGGGAGGGATATCTAAATCGGTGTAGATCCACCCTTCAATCAACGATTACATAGAAAAGACGGAATCAAGAGATCACTGATTCCTCTTCCTTTCCTTGGAGGACATTCGGCACGTCCTCATCATATGTACTGTGATATCCTTTGTCAATCACTCCGCTTCTGTACTACTCAGCGAGCTATGTTGTTTTCACAGCTGTATAGCTGTACCTTTTTAACAAACAAGTCGTCCGCTACGCACACAATAAGCCGCCTTCTGTAACTGGGATTCCCAGTTTCTTTTATACATGCTTAATTCGCGGCCTAGTACAATATGGCGACTAGTGAGGGCAAAAGCCCTTACCTGTCTAGATTACACCCTGTTCGTTCGTTATCACATACACGAAGTAGTAAACACATACTTAGATAGAACACCCACTAGGGATAATAGAGCACGGAAAAATCCAGCATTTCTCTCGTTCATCCCCATGTCTATGTGGCTCATTCTTCACTCGCGTCTACCTGGACCTTCAACAGCCATCATTAACCGATAGACCAACCATTCTACTTCGCTATCAAGCCCTCCGACGTCAACGGTCTATCCAGGCAAAACTAATCTGATAGTTCTTCATCATCCCCGTCAGCCAATTCCATGTACCTATTGGAACGCGTGAATTTGAGTTCGAAGCCCTCCCTGCCGAGCCGCAATTTCATGATTAACCCAACTGCTCCCTCCTCATCTTTCATCAGCTTGGCTTTAGCCCAATCACGGTCCGACTCGTCCAAGTCTCGTAATCTAGATAAGCCAAAGTCAACCATGAACACCCTATAGCCGCTTCTGTTACGCTGGATGATGAAGCTGTCGGGTCGAACATCCTCATTGAGGACGTTATGGTCGCTGATCTCCTGGACGACAGTGACTGCTTGATCAACAATGCCTTGCCATTCATGCTTCGGGGTATAGTCTTGCATCTTGGACAGAGAGAAACCTTCGATATACAGAAGTAAAATTCCCTTGATGTAGAATGGCTCCAAGGTGTCAACATTACCGACACGGGTATTGAGGGGTGAGATGTCAAGATTGATAGATGCTGACAGGTAAGGAATCAGCTTCCCTTGGATGTCTTTCAGACAGTGATATATAGTTGTCTCGGCCTCAAAGATTTGGCGAGCTCGCCGGCCTAGAAATACTTCGTTTGGCCATTGTCCCATGTTTCCTGGGTCTCGCTCTGAAAATCGGCGACGGTATGGAGGCTGTGCAGAAACTGATCCCCTGCACCAGTGCGGATGGTGTTGATATATTATTTTTCTGTATCCTCGGTCCATAGGTCGACCCCCTGATCTTCTCGGAGTTGATCAGAGAAGCGCCTGTCGTAAAGCTTTAGAAAGAATGGATTGTCGACATAGCTTTCACCAAGAACATCCACAACCATGCAGCAGGAAAGAGTGCGGGGCTCATGAAGCTGCCGAACTCTAGCTTTGATTATTGAGACTGGGTTTGTTCCCCTGTAATCGGGAATGACACTTAACGCCAAAGCCTGGCCCACTGCATAACGCTCAAACGGAGAACGGGAAGCCATCTGTGATGAGCACATGGGGCACTGAGAAGGCTCACACCCAGGAACAGTAGTTAATATCGAGCTTTCAGGGAGAAGACATGATCGAACTACGTTTCAGTCCTGTTTATAAACATCTGCCTATTGTTTCCTACGCTGCAATTCATCATAACGCATCATCATGACAAACCGATAACAACAAGGCGTACAGTGCAAGCTGACATGTAATACTCATCCCTATTTCATCCCTTAGGGTTACGGTATAACGATGTTCACTTGTTAAAAATGCTCAAGCGCGCTGTTGCGTGGCGCTGAGTGGCGTTCATCAGAACGCCCCACTTATTCAAACAAGACCCACACCTCCTGAGGCCGAACACTCATGAAAGGGCTGGCACCCTCATGAGGACAAAAAAAAAAGGAGTGAAGTCTTGGAATAGGCAAAATTAGAAAACTTTGAAAAAATGAACTGATTTAATAATATAAGGTCTATTCCATAATATTTGATAGCTACATTGCACCCCCGCTGTCGCCTGTAAATGCCACACACGTTTCTGGAAAAGAACTTTGTCCTCATGCTCCTCGGGTCATTCAGAGGCAAAAGGACCATGATCCAAGCTATGATCAAAAGAGAAGCCCTCTGGATATACCACCCGGATTGTCACATCGCGGTCTAGTCCACGTTGTCTAATTGTCATCATGGTCTTTAATCACGCATCGCCCACGCCTTGTACAGGCACTGAGGAATGCCTATCCTCCCCTCACGTCTAGACTAATTGATGGCAAGTGCATTCGAGCTGTCAAGGTTTCCAAGCTCGTCCCGCTAGATATGAGTATGGCACCGCCGACGTTTTCATTTGTCCGCATTCCTCATGGACTAATCTTGGCCGCAAATCTGGTTTGCATCATTCTTTTTGACGAGTCGGCTTCAACTGTCTGTGTTTCTAGTTTCTGCTTGTCATATTTACTTTTTGCGGCGTGCTGTTTTTCATGCCTTGTGGTCTTTTCTTTTGCCGTGGGTTTCCACCCGGACGCAGTCCAGGCGAAGGACAAAGCGCCCGACTTGCATGGAAATAGAGCCAGCAAATACAGGTCTTCGAAAGGTGAAGCCGGAAAGTCCGATCAGAGGTAGATTGGAAAAAGGAAAACTATTACAGCAGGAAGAACAACATGGACTCCCCCCATCAACCGCCGTCCATTTGTCCGTCTTACATATTTAACTGTACACCTGCATCTACATTCTTGCTCTTGTAGTCTTTCTTTTATCTTCTCATCACCACAAGCTAGCAGAATTTAAAGTCTCATTGATTCATCCACCTCTAGCTCTCTCTTTATCTTATTGCCCTTGCACAATACTCTTCATTCCCTCTTCCTTTACTCACGATAACATCATGTGGCTTCCGAACTTCGTCCAATCACTCTTCGTAGCTTCTTTGCTTTCTACCCAAGTCATCGCAGGCGACAAAAAGGTCCCTGCTCCCCGAGAACTTGGCCTTTATATTCCCGATGTGCAGGGGAACCAATGGAGGGACGTCAGAAACACCGAAGGCTTTTACGCTAAAGTCTGGATTTCCAAAAAATTCCGATTCATAGAGGTCGATTGGTTGGAAAACCCAACCAAGGAATTTGATTCCTTCGCAGCTTTGCTGAGTATATGGGAAAATGTAAGCCATCTCACGTCGGAAAGTCTTGAAACCATCATGTTCGAGCATATTGTGCAGCCCGATGTCACAATTATCGACGAAGCCCTTCGACAGCTCGGTCATGAGTCTAGCCATGAAGGTGTGATTCTTGGTACTCAGATTTCAAGAGATTCCACAGATCATGCTGAAATCTGGAATACTTTGAGTACAGCATCTTTTGCCAAGGACGCGGTAAAAGTGTTGGCTGTGTATGAGGGCATGGGCAACAAGTATATTGAGTCGTTCAAGATTGGCAAAAATTGCGATAATGAAAGATGGGTCCATATTAGCTTTGGTACCAATAGTGAGTAACATACTCACAGGAGCTTTTAGGGGTTATGTCGTGGATGGTATGATCTATGAATGGCCTCACCCTTGCTAGCCATCTGCGTTGAAGCCACAGTAGTAGCACCCTCCATAGATAGGTGGTCAAGCTTAGCTAGTTGTTTCCTACCAAACTTTAATACAGCCATTACAATTGCTATGTTTTCTCTCATGCTTTATTCAGAGTTTGCTCGATGGTGGAATAAGTATCAGCCAGGTCGAAGTTTAGGCTTTCAGCCGCACGTGAAAGAGAACCCTTTTCTCCGGGATCATACGGCTCGATTCGAGGCCTCACAGCCTACCCTGTCAAACTAGGACACCGAGGGACAATACTAACCTTAAACACATTCACCACGGATTTACTATGTGTTCTTGCCCATGGATCGCCATATATCGCCCATGGTTGGCGGGAGGGAATGAAGTTTAGAGTGGATAGTTCAAATCAACGTAAGCGTAGGTCCCTCTTCCTGTGTTGCTTGTATAAAGGCGTAGATCCTAGCAATATATGGCATGACATATGCGTTGCCCTATGTGAAGTGTTGAGGTCTAGGTTATAAGCTTGGAGATACACCTTGTGCCATCCATTCATACTGAACGATCATTGGATACTATTGTGTATGGGACTGGTATCTTTGCAGCAGCATGCACACTTACTATAAAGCATTCAAGGGCTTGGCAACCAACTGTATTGGCTTTGGCCCGTCTATTTTTCAAGGGGTGCCTTGAGGATGTAACTAGGCTTAAAAAAGACTCACAAAGGGACGGATCAAGTGTCATTTACGGAAGGCCAACATGCATCTCAATATCACCATACATGGTGTACTGCAAAGCGGTGGTGTATGTCTTCGTCACTGAAGAAACAAAGGGACTTAAATGAACTGGGCCAGTCCGGGGTTTGTATCTTGTGAATTGGGGACACGCGACATGTAGCCATAGCTGAATGCAACTGCGAAGAGCCTTGAATTCGAGCGGGAGAGTGCAAGAAAGGCCGGCCCTGCATTAATTTCGCGGCTATCCGCAAGGAGTGCTTGTATGATGATGTACGAGCTGGTAGCCTCTTTGACTGTCTACTCTTCCATGTCTCCAACTGCCTCAAAAAATAAACGAGCTCTTCCAGGATGGCAGTGGGGACACAGCTAAAGCAGGAGCAATGGTGTTTCTACAAAGCCGTACACAATCCAAGTTAGAAATATCTTTCACTGCTCTCCTGGGTTGGGAGGTCCGCCAAGCAGAAGCAACATCAGCTTAGCTGGGGCGTTCCCCACGAAATAATTCCAGAGCAGGAACTGGAGATCATAAGCAGAGACAATCCAGACAAAGTCCAAGAAAGAATTAACGAGAAACAGAACCATCCGTACCTGAAGGGTATACCGGAACGACCATATGTTCAAATCAAAGATAACCAAGAAGATGATGTAAATCCAACAGCGAAACGCGTCAGAGCGATGATGGCAAAAATCACTGAACGCGAACCGGGGACCTACAAAGAGGCATCGAATCACTCTACAATCAATAATCGGCACAGTTGAAAACATTGCGTGAATTCAACACCTGGACCAGTGTTCCATTCGAGAACGGCATGAAACTCGTCAATACCAAATTTGTGTTCAAAATCAGACCAAGCAGCGACAACCAACTTGAGAAAGTCAAGGCCAGGTTTGTGGCACAAGGTTTTAAACAAATACGGGGCGTTGATTATCATGAGACCTATACACCAACACCGAAGCAAGCGACAACGAGAATTTTCTTCGCTCTCGTATGCGCACTGAACCTGAAATGTCGAAAGGTAGACGCCACAAATACATTCGCGCAAGCCAAGCTGGAAGAGCCTGTACACCTCATCCCACCCCCGCCGATGAAAGAAAAGGGCATGGTCTGGAGACTAAACAAAGCTTTATATGGCCTCAAACAAGCTTCATACGCTTGGCGCAACAAGATAGTGAGATGCCTATCCCAGCTCGGACTCATACAATGTGCAGAGAACGAATGCATCATGGCAAACCCAAATGGGGGAATCATGGTGTTGATCTACGTCGATGACATTGCAGTTGCAGAATCAGATGAATTGAAGATCAAGGAATTTATCACAGGACTATCCAAGACAGTTGGGATCAAGGATATGGGGGAACTGAGGTCATTCTTAGGCATGGAAGTTACACGAGACAAAACGAGCAGAAAGATGTGGTTAACCCAAACCGGATACATAAAAAATGGCTGAGGACTTCAATATGGATGGCTGCAGGGCCCGACCGATCAGTTCCTGGGAGACATTGAAGCCGAGACGTCCCGAAGACAAAGGGGCAGACAAGATTGCATCATCATGACAAATGGGTAACAACACGGCGTACTATGCAAGCTAATCCCCATCCCTGTGTCATCCCTTAGGGTTACAGTATAACGATGTAAGCGCGCAAACCCTGAAAACTGCACTGCCTTGGGGTTTCCGCTCAAGAACGACAAGGAAATAAATGCTTCGACAAATCCCCCCTCTACAGGCGGTGACGTCTCGATTAATAGGCAGTGCCGTATTGGTTTCATTGACAGATCAAATAGGAATATAAAGAGCTACCAAGGCAGTTATTGCAGAAGAGAGCGAGTTAAGAAGCACTGCGCCAGCTTCCGACAGGCATTGAAGCCGGCTGGATTGGGCTCACTTCTTAACGACACGCAGGCTCGGAGATAATCACGGACTTTGCATCGAGGAGGACTGGGAGGAAGCTATCTAAATGTGATTATTTAGGTTGTACGATAGGGCTATCTTGTGGAGTATTGAGAGTGTATCTTGTGGAATCGGTGTCGCCTCACCTGTAGGCTCAGCCCCAACACTAATGGCTAACAGACAACGAACCCCATGAGAATGGAAGCGAGGTCGATTACAGCAAATGGCAGAGCGAGGCCTAGAAATATATGATGTTGAGACCAAACTGCCGGCCATAGCCAGTGAATCTAAGTTCTAGAACTTTGATGGCGCGAAGGGAAGATGTGAGCCGAGCATTTTTGCGTGCCTAGGACAATCCAAAGCACCTCCTGCTGATGGCGTGATCCAATGATCGCTGATTGTAACGTCGAAACTGTCAAATTCTGAGTGAAAAATAGAAGGCTGTTGGCTAGGGCAAAGGCGCTTATTCGAGGAGGGGTTGGCAAGAGCGGAGAGAAAGACGCTGGGGTCTTTGACTGTCATGGCAAGCTTTCCTAGAATAGTCAAGTAAAAGTAGCATGGCATTACCTTGAGAGCCACTTTCCGGAGCTAGGTTTCCACGTAAAGATGCCTGAGCATGAAGCATGAACAGAATTACAAAGAATATAGCTAATGTGATGATGTAACTGGTAGCTGATGCACTAGAGATGTGCTTTGTGAGTGGCTTGAAATGCGGGGGAGAGCTTGTCTTGGAAGCAAGGGTTGGTAAGCACCTAATTAGGTTCTGGATTTGTTGACCGTGTGCCTTTTAGACCGGCCGAAAGCAGCGGACGGACATCAAAGAGCCAGTGTAGGTGCAATCGCACAGTAGCATGCACGATTTATCTTCAAGTCGACCAAGCGGTGGCTTTCACGTTCTTTTGGGGATCGCGAGACAACGACTCAACGGTCACCGGGGTGGGCTTTAGTGAGGCAACCTAGCTACTTGGGTCGCTTGAGCTCGAACTATAATATATACGAGTGGCTGCAGTAGGGAAACAACCCGCTGCAAAGTTTTGACAAACGAAGCGCAAATGCTTCCAAGTCAACTTGTTGCTCGTGCCCGCTAAAACAGGGAGCGGGACGTATAGCGCGCGAAGGAAAAGTATTAAAAGAAACAAATGACAGGTTGGCACTCCCACTTGCGAGAAACACTTGGGTCAGGTCACTAAAGGCATACATCACCAAGGGTAGCGCCATTTTCGGTGGGCGAAGACCCATAAAGACTAAAGAGATTAAAACTTGGAGAAGATCAGTTATTTACATGGATGGAAAGCGTTGTCGGTCCCGTTTCGCCAACATAGCATCTGTGGTGTGGGTGTTTTGGACAAGGCTTGGGTGGGTTTAGAATAACTTGGCTTGTCGGTTGGTATAGAAGCAGGAAATCAGGGATGGAATACAAAAATTAAGAACTAATTAATCTTAATTATCTGTTTTCTACAAATTTTGCTTGATTCGCACAGGATGGAAGATGAGATCGTGGCACAACTATTAATTGGCCAGGGACACTAATTGCCTCGCTCGAAAGTAATAATGCATATGTCAGTGCCGCAGGAACTGTCTCGTACTCACGCGCTTCTTATTAGCGCTGAGAAAGCTGTTTCTGCTCCAGACTACCAGGCCTACTATAGTAATGGGAAAACTTCGAGATTGTGGGATGACGGCTGCGATCTGGCGAGATCCGGAATATGGGTCAGGAATATCCTCGTGCGGCTGAAATGGCAAGCTGAGAAACGTTTGAACAATAAATTCTGATACAAGGATTCTTTTTCGACCTTCTTTTCCTCCGGCCACCAAGCGGCTTATTTCTCATTTTGCCTTGTTTACCTGCTTGATCGTGGGCAATATAGCCGCCGCTGTAATAGCGGATCACCACCTATAGGCAATACAGAGGCCGAGCAAGTCGCGTTGAGAAAGCATAGCCCCGAGTGCTGGTAGGCTAATACGTTGATTTTGATTTGAATGTATTGGAGCTCGCTAAAATCACCAAGCTCAAACGACGCTGGCTAATATATCCAAAGACTAAATACCTAGAAAAGTGACGAGAAGACTCTAGGAGCGATGGCACGGTGTAGCTTCATGTCGTTTGATTGTGGCGGTTCTAGAACACATGAGATATATTCGAATCAAATCAAATCAAATCAACGGGCTTTGGCCTCACGTCATACACACTAGCTGTGAAAGCCTTTGTGCACTACCACTTTTTGTGGTTGAGAAGCTGTTGTAAAATGGAGATTATATGGCGCATGGCCAACGTCCGACTACTAGACATGTGAGTCGGGGATGATGGGCTGCGCTAGAGGCAGTTTTGCTCATGAGACTTCCTGTTTGCACACCCATGATTTCCTCCTCGCACCCTGATTTTGAACCCAGCCAATCGAATAGTCATATATATTTTCGAGTGCAATCGAATTTGAGCAGAAAAACCAAATCGTCATCCCGGTCCAGTAATAATAGTCCACAACTTCGGAAGTCTGCTGCAGTCTACCTTGTGATAAGCATCGGCTTGTTGATGGGCCCTTATACATTGCTCTAGAAGAACTAGAATCTGTTCTCAAGGTGCAAGCAAAATACAGTGGCTCTGAAATTTCACGATCTCGTTCACAGAATCTTTAGAGGCTCACTGCATCTGTGTGAAAGGGGATTTTGGTCCATCTGTTCACCAGAGCCACGAGACATATATTCAAAGAGGGGGCTGCCAGTGGACTGTTATCAATAGTCACAATAAGACAGGTCCAATTACTGGCTTGTTGTTTATGCTTCTCCTAGTAGCTGAAAATATGAAGATAGTTTAACGAAGTGCTTTGTATGAATCGTACACACAAGACCAAGAAGTTCAAGAAGCAACTATCTACTGGAGCCATAGTAATCATCACCACCCAAGCTGCACCACTCTATTACGGCTTCGTCAACAATGAGACAGAACATATATACAGCTGGCATGGAAGAAGCACGTCAAAACCCGATATACGGCAACTAAATGTAGTGATCACAGACAATGAAGGTGCACTAAGAATCGCACTTCGCAGCCATAAGCCATCTATTATGCACAGCGAATACTGTCCTTAATACAAAGACCAAGTGCAAAAGGCCACCACAGCAGTCAGCCGGTACAGTCACTCTTGCTACCGACTCAGAAGATTAGAAGAGACACCAAATCGTCAGATACTGACTATTCCTTCATGTATTCCTGGAGAGATACCGCATATATGGCAAGTTCTAGATGGCTTATGGAAGCTTGTGACTTTCTCGTTATCATAGGAGCAGCTTTCGGAAGTCTGGGACCTACTACAGCCTGAATTCGAAGACCAGTGCGAGACGCCCAAAGTACACTCTCTTGAAGACGAATGGGATTTTATAATGTCGAGCTGATACGACTATTTAGTTGGCTGGTTTGCTGTCCGGCTTGCTGTCCGGCTTGATGTCTGGTTTGCGGTCCGATTTGCTACATGATTGGTCTAATTACTTAGCATTTGGGGCATTGGAAATCATGGGTGTGCAAATAGAAAGTCTCCTGTGCTTATATATGTGATAGCTACGCTGCACCCATCTTCGCGCTGTCGCCTGTAAGCGCCACACACGTTCCTGGGGAAGAACATTGTCCTCATGCTCCTCGGGTCATTCTGAGGCAAAAGGACCATGATGCAAACCCTGATTAAAAGAGAAGCCCTCTGGATATAGCACCGGAATTGTCAGATCGCGGTCTAGTCCACGTCGTCTAGTTGTCACCATGGCCTTCAATCACGCATTTCCCACGCCTTGTCCAGCCACTAGGGGATGCCTATCCTCACGTTTAGGCTAATTGACGGCAAGTGGATTCGAGCTGTCAAGGTCTCCAAGCTCGCCCATCTAGATATGAGCACGGCAACGCCGACGATTACATTCGTCCGCATTCCTCATGGACTCATCTGCGCAGTAAATCCGGTTTTCATCATTCTCTTCGACGAGTCAGCTTCAACTGCCGGTGCTTCTGATACCTACTTGTCATGTTTACTTCCTGTGACGCGCTGTTTTTCATACCTTTTGTTCTTTTATTTTGCCCTAGTTTTTCACATGGACGCAGTCCAGGCGAAGGACAAAGCGCCCGACTTACATAAAATGGACCAAGCAAATACGGGCCTAGTAGCGGACTTAAAAGTCCGATATGAGGTAGATTAAGATGTTACAGCAACAAGAACAACGTCAACTCTCTCCATCTCAGCCGCCGTCCATTTGCTCGTCTCAAATATTTAACTCTACACCTGCACCCGCATTCATACTCTTGCAGTCTTTCTTTCATCTTCTCATCACCCACATCTGCAGTGTCGGCCCATTTCAGCTTACCTTGACAAACCCAAGCAAGCAGCATTCAAAGTCTCATTGATTCCATCTACCTCTAACTCTCTTTTGTTATCTCATTGCTCTCGTCCAAAACTCCTCATTCCCCCTTCTTTTACTCACTATACCACCATGTGGCTTCCGAACTTCGTCCAATCACTCTTCATAGATGCCTCGCTGACTACCCAAGTCATGGCAGGCGACAAGAAGGTCCCTACTCCCCGTGATCTTGGCATTTATATTCCTAATGGGCCATGGGACCATTGGAAGGAAGTCAAAAACACCGAAGGCTTTTACGCTAAAGTCTGGATTTCTGAAAGCTCCCGGTTCATAGAGGTCAATTGGTTGGAAAACCCAGCCCACGAATTTAATTCCTTCGCAGCTTTCCTATGCATATGGGAACATCTAAGCCATCTCACGGCGGAGAGTCTACAAATGATCATTTTGGAACATATTCTCGATCCCGATGTCAGCATTATCAACAAGGCCCTTCGAAAGCTCGGTCATGATTCTGATGACGAAGGGGTGATTTATGGTATTGAGATATCGAAAGATTCCCCAGATCATACCGACATCTGGAATTCTTTGAATACAGCATCTTTTGCCCAGGACGCGGTAGAAATGTTGACTTCGTACCAGAGTATGAGCAACAAGTATATTGAGTCGTTCGACATTGGCAAAAATAATGATAATGAAAGATGGGTCCGTATTACACTTGGTACCAATGGTGAGTAACATACTCACAGGAGCTTTCAGGGGTTACGTCGTGGATGGTATGATCCACGAATGACCTCACCCTTGCTAGCCATCTGCGTTGAAGCCACAGTTGTAGCACCCTACAGGGTCGCAAAACAAACCTGCCCAAAGATAGATGGTATGGCTTAGTTGATTGTTTTCTTGTTAGCTTAAATACACCCATCACGATTGCTACATGCGCTCTCCCTCTCCATTCAGAGTTAACTCGATAGGACGTGTTACCACAAGTGTTACGGTTAAGACGCAATACTGATAGACATGAAGTATCTTTATTGATATTGATGGATAAATAGTAATAGAAGGCTGCGATACTTTGCGAGTGAAATATGTGCCTACTCTGTTCATCCCTACTTTACAGCCTTCTATTCTCAATGGTGAACCGCAACGACAAGTAATATGCAATATAGTGTACAGAACCACATGTCCTTGTTTATATTAGTTCAAATACAAAGTGTTAGAACAGTAATATGAAAGCTCTGTTCCATCCTATGCTAAATTTGAATCGCTTATGGCAGAATATTCCCATTTGTTCCGTTGTACACTTACTGGCTGATGGACGACGAGAACAGGTGTAGGCTATCTTGAATCTAGGATGCCGTTGCACCAGACATACGGAAGCTAGCAACTCCACATCAACACGCAGTAGATCATATGTAAGGCTTTTGGGCTGTCTTGGATGATGGGAGGGATACGTATCAGCTAGGTCAAAGTTTAGGCTTTCAGCCGCAAGTAAAATAGAGCTCTTTTCTTCAGGATCGCACTGCTCGATTCGAAGCCTCATAGCTTACCTCATCAAGCCAGGACATTGAGGGACAATACTAACCTCAAAGATATTCCATATATTCACTGTAAACTTACTGAGTGTTCATGCCCAGAAATCGCCAGATATCGCATATGCTTGGGGGACGGAAAGATAATACAATAGTTTTTGTACATAAGATAACTTCAGATAAAAAATTAATAGATTTTGTTGATCATCCCGCAGATTTGCAACAAATTCAAGTTCGGTTTTTCGTTTGTGAAGCCCTTGGAAACACACGCACTACTCTCGCCCCAAATCTCTGGTCGGCCTTGCAAAGTGTCAATTCTGTCTCCGGTAACCAATCCGGTGTCGTCTGGTCTTCATAATTCCCGGGGGTGCTACGTATATTCAAGCTCAGGCTTAAAAACATTAAGCGGGCGTCGTTTGACCTTGGCCATTCCAGCAGACGTGAAATACATTCGAATTCAAAAGCATTAGCTAGCCGATACTCAGTCCTTACCTGGTAGGGAAGCCCTTGGGCAATATGTGATAGAAAAGTCTCCTAGTTATAAATCTAGACCCTTGAAAGCTATAGGAAACCGTCAACCGAGGTCGACGCCTGACCGTTCAAGAGCCACAATAGAAGACGACACGAGCCAAGCCGCTATCGCCTAGAGCACGCCGCCGTACTAGTCGTAGACGTCAACGAACAAGAAAAAGTAAAAAAAGGTCAACTCAGCCAAAACCGTGTCGCACGAGTTGACAACGGTACGGGAAACACACCGCATCTGTAGTTCCTGCATGGCCACCATTTACGTATCAGTCTGGGGTTTTTCAGGGCCATGGAGGGACAGCGTGCAAGAATTTTGTTTGCTTGTTTATATTATTAAACATCTACCTACCGGTTTTCTATAGCAATACATCGGTATGTTCTGGGCGGAATAGGCTAAGAGGATGTCGTCCTCCGCCACCTCCTCCGGACAGCCAGCAGTTGCAGATGCGCGTCTGATTGAGTTGTAGCCAGGAGGCTTTCCGTTAGACGATCTTAGAGCGTGCAATATACGATGCTTCCTTCCAAGAGACGATTGTTATTATTGACATTGTTATTGTATTATTTTACGTCTACCTACCCAAGAGACCATAGCTACGTTGTGTGATGTACAGACAGGCAGGGCATCGCGGTTCATGTTCGCCCTCTAGCTAGGCGGGAGGCAAAAAAGATAACGATGCTGACATACAACACTGGGGATTCTCATGTGGTCACCCACCATAATACTGGTCCAGCGCTTTGTAGGTTAACTAAGGGAGAGCGGACGGGATCCCGTGCTTTCTACAAGCTATGATCGTATGTG
>MKGM01000396.1:2568-20381 GCA_002018265.1 Ceratocystis harringtonii | reverse complement strand
CCCCCCCCAGCCACCCAACCCACGGCTTTAGCTTGCACTCTTTCTGACATCACCAGCCATGGCCAGAATTCAACCACGTCCTTTTTTGCCACGGCTCCTGCTAATCCAAATCCAGCCGATCTCTTCTCCAACATACACACTTTGTCGTCCATAAACACATGTGCTTGCGGTGGTCTCGTTTTGCATCTACTTTTGCCCCCGAAGGACTGGACTGTTCTTTGTGCACCATCTTCAACCATCATCTTTTCACGGTGTCTTCAATTCCACCTCTTTCATTTGATCCGCGTGTGAGACAATCGAAACAAACTTTAGAACACAACAGTCCCAACCAACAACAAGCAACAACCAGCATAACAACCCTTGGGCTGTCTCTGGGCTATTTTCATTCCTGATTCCCTTCCTCTCTTTATCTGAACTGAGTCTTTCCCATTCTTTGCTTCGTTGCTGCTCCTTGTCGTTTTTACTCTTTTGGCTCCGTTTACCCACTTTGCCGCGTTAATCTCAAGTCATCTTAACCCTTTTCTTGACCGCCTAACGTTTCTTTTTCCGCCGACTTCTCATCTACTATTTCCCTTCTTTCATCCACCACAGAAGCTCGGAGCTTTCCCAGCTCTTCCTCCTCTTTCTCCTCCTAGCCTTGTTTCTGCAATTCCGCTCCTATCTCATGGAGATCCGCCGCAATGGCGACTACTCCTTCAAACCGACTCAAACTGACGCCGTCAAACTCGCCATACCTCAACTTAAAACCCTCTAGATCGCCACTCAGGGGCCGTCCTAGCATTACTACCACCGACCCCATTGTGCAGTCCCGAATTACACTGCAGCGCGTAGTCGGCACAACATGCACTTCGGCAACCGGATTCGACTCTGTACAGTCTAGCTTTGCCTATGTTGCTGGAGGAGCTGCTGTCGTTGTTAACGTTGATCCAAACCAAAAACAACGCTATGCCTGCCGGTATAACCAACGCTTCTATAGAGCTCGACCCACCGCTATCCCCATTTACTCCGTCTCCACTCAGTCATCACATGCTGTCAACACTCCAATCTCAACACCAAAAGCGAACGACAGCCGGAATAGGGTTTCATCTGGCCTGCGGGAGTCAGGTTTTGGGTTCTCAGAGTACTCAGAATCTAGCAAGACTTGGACCAGTCGCGAAAGAATAAAAGCAGCTTCTTGCCTTGCCCTCAGCAGGGATGCAAGGTTTCTGGCAGTCGGCGAGGCTGGCTATGCCCCTAGAGTCCTGATTTTTGGCTTACAAGAATGTTCTTCAGACACGCCTCTTGTATCCATCAGTGAACACTCCTTCGGTGTACGGGCGGTTGCATGGTCGCACGACACCCGTTTCCTGGCTTCTCTGGGCACCATAAATGATGGATTTTTGTATCTGTGGAAAGTAGACTCCCGGACAGGAGCCGCAAAGCTTTTCCAGCAGAACCGCTGCACTTCGTCTGTCAAGGATATGGTTTGGATGGGAAACAATCTGATCACCCTCGGAGTCCGCCATGTAAAATCATGGAAAGTAGAGGACAGTAACTCGTCCTCTCCAGTGAAAACCAGATTCACCAACGACAACACCTTCTCATCGCCTGTGCAACCGCAAAAGACACTCCCTGGCCGCAATGTCCTGCTAGGATCGTTGATAGATTCAACTTTCACTTGTGCAGCCGTTGTTGACGATAGCAGGACAATCATTTGTTCCGAAGCTGGTGATGTGTGTCTTCTTGATGATGACGGTAAACAGATGAAGTTACAGCGTGTTCTGCGGCTTGAATTCTCAATTTCCTCCATTACTATCCGTGACCTCACAGCCTATGTCAGTGGAAAGGCTGGCCAGTTTGTGACGTTGGATGTTGCCAAGGTGGTTGATTTCCAAGATGATTCTATTCTAGAGAGTACCCAAGCACCAAATGGCATTGTCGCCATGGGGTTTTTGCGCAACAACTTTGTTACCATCGACTTCAACCGGTCCATTGAAATTTGGCACCGAGACTATTTGCCGGGCCAGATGAAGGATGATCCTTCCCGCATCTTGATACCTGGACACGATGAGGCTATTGTTGGCGTTCAAACATTGCCGCAGCCTAACCTCCACGCGGCCGATTTCATGACCTGGTCTGGATCTGGAAAAATGATTCAGTGGGACTTGGATGGCCAAATTAAGTCAACTTTCGACGTGCCTATTGAGAATGTGCCCACGGGATCTGACTTGGACCCAGAAAATCAGCTCACGGTTGTGCGAGCTGACAGTTCTGGCAACCTGATAGTAACGGGTGATAGAATTGGTGTACTTCGAGTTGTTGACTTGAAGACTGGTGAGTGGCTACTGGACACCAAGGCCCATGCTTCCGAAGTACAAGACATCACTATATATGACGACAAGAAGACCAGTAAACTCATAGTTGCTACATGCGGCCGCGATCGTACGGCGCAACTTTTTCATCGTGTTGAAAATGGCGCCATCCGCCATTTTCAGACACTTGAGTTTGCAGCTAAAGTTGTCCAAATTCTCATTCCCTCCGATGAGAAGATTTTGACCTGCTCGTTAGACCGCACTTTGCAAATCTACGATCTTGTCCCCCGCAACTCTGACTGTGATGACCTTGCCGCCATCCCTTCGCGGGTATTGTCGTTGAAGGCGTCACCAACATCCATGGTTATGAACAGTGACCCCAAGAACCAGAGTGTGTTTGTGTCCCTCCTGGATCGTTCTATTTGCCAATATGATATTTCTGCCGGACGTCTGCAAAATTCGTTCAAGTGCTTTGATGAAAGTGGTGCAGAGTCGGCTGTGCTTGAGCGTTTGTTGCTCGACCAAACAGTTGGCCGTGAACAAGAGCGATTGTTGGGAATCTCCAACACCGACAAGTCAGTCAGAGTGTATGATGCACAGACGGGATCTTTTCTTGGTCGTGAATGGGGCCACACTGAAGCTATCAACGGACTTGCGCTGTTGAATACAGACGACTGTGATTTGAAGGCAGCCACCGTAGCTTCTGATGGCACGTTGATGCTTTGGAGTGTTGACACTCAAGATGGGTCAGCTTCCTCCACTAGTCGCGACTCATCGCCGACCAAGGAATCTGGAGCTGCCTCTCGGCCTCCACTACGACGAGTTTTATCCAAGGCTGAGCTGGCTGAGTACCAAAAGCCTACTGTTGCTTCTGCTGGTCGTCGCTCACCGCCTAGAACATTGACTCGTCGTACTTCTCGCCAGTTCTTAACAACGCCCACAATCAAGACGCCCCAGTCGCAAATATCGGCTTCCGAACCGATAATAGAGACTACGCCTTCCAGAAAAGGAGGATCTATGGCTTGTCGGGACAACAGTCCGCCGCTTAGCCCCAGGCGCCGGGTTTTGCATCGGCCTTCACTGCCTGCTCTGAATACTGCTAGCCAGAAGAAAGCCCCTCAGAACATGAAGGGTTTCGGTAGCCTCAATATGGCAACCGAACAGGCATGCCGTACACTGCGTGCATATCGCAAGAAGCTTGCTTCTACAGAGCCCATTAACCAAGCGACGCTAGAAGAGCTCGATCAAGAGCTACGTCTAACGGTATCAGCCCTGAGCAACCGCGCCATTAGAAGTAAGGCTATGAACGAGTCTATGCTCAGTGGCCTCCTCGACGAATACTCGGAGCGGCTGGTGTCAATGCTGGACGAGAAGCTCCGACTTTCGTTTCCACAGCGCAGCGATGGCAGCCAGGATAGTGGGTTCCTCAGCTCTGAAGACTCCGTAAGACCACGAACATCCAGCGGAGAGACCAGCTCTACCTTGCGGTGATATGCAGGCTTTGGTTTATACTTGATTTGGTAAACCAGTCAGTCATTGGGCCCAATGTTTTTCATACAGGAGGCCTTTCATTGACTGGTTATTTTCTGCTCTTCATTTTCCCTTGTCTATTTGTCCTGTGTTTATTTGATGGACTACCCCCTAAAAAGAAAACGGCAAAGCCCGTAGCTACTAACCAACGGCGTTGTCATTCGGGAGAGGTAAGGATTCGGGAAATGGTGGGATTCTGTTCTTTATTTTATTGCTTTTCTTTGTTCATTATTGTTTCTTTTGCTTCGGTTCCTTTCGCTTCTTTTGTGTATCTATTACTGCTTATTTTTGTCCTTTTGTTGGGAGGAGAGAGGGAGGAGGGGCTCCTTTGTTATTATTGATATTAGGTTTAGACAACGGGCTTTTTCGTCGTTTTCTTTGTGTATTGGGCGCGTCTTCTGGCTTCTTTTTTCTATTTGCTTTCCATGTTGCTTTTTCTTTTTCTTTCACATGGTACTTGGTACCCAGGCCTCTTTCATTCTTCACTTCTTTTCTTTTCTGTTTGAACTTGTTTAGTTTCTCTTGTTTATTATTCTTTTCTTCTTTGCTCTTAATGAGAACTACGGCCAGCGAACTGTCGTCGGTCTTTGATGCTATTTCCATTATATTTAATGATTGAACGAATGTGACTTAGTTAAACTAAGTGATGCAAAGTAAATGTACAAGTGAGAGCAAGGGTTTCCATATTCGATGAAAACCTCTGTAGTGTTACGCCCGCAACTATATGTCTATCTATTGGGAAAAGACGTCTGCTTCCCTTCTTCTCCACGGACCGTTTCGTAGTTCACATGATCTTGTTTCTCAGGTGTCTCTGATAGCTCTGTTTGCGTCCGGAGAACGTATCATCTGCCAGATCTTCATCTACTGACTGCACGCCCATGGCCTTTTTCCGCGCCTCCCACGCCTGCTGGCCGACTCCCGCCTCGCGCCACTTCTTGGGTGGCTTGAGGCCTAGCTCGGCATAGCGCTCCCAAACAGCCATGCCGCGTTTGAACCAGCGGTTCTGCCGCTCGGCCTCCTCTTCGGCCGACGGTTGCCAGTTGGTCCGCAGAATGCGGCGGATGGCTTCGGGCGAGATTTCAAACTTGGCTGCTAGCTGGGCTGTGGAGAATTCGTTAGGGAATTGCGCGTGCAGCGCACGGATGCCCGTTAGCGCATCGGGCGAGAGCCGCTTCAGTGGGTTCCAGCCGTCGGGGAACTTTTCTTTTAGTGCTTCACGTTGGATCTTCCACATTGGTCGCTTATCGGACTCATCAGGCTTGCGAGAGTCACGGTCTTCGTGTTTCTTGAGGCCGTACTTGCCATCTTTAGCGTGTTGGCGGCTACTCTTCAGTTTCTCTTTTTCCTCAAGCTTGAGTTTGAGCAGCTCCGGCGGCATGTCACGATACCGTAGCTTCTTTTTTTTTGGCTGGGCGGTTTTGAGGGATGGAGTGGCGAGTATATTAGAAACAGCTTTGGCTTCATCGTGGAAATCTGAAGTATACTGAGCATGTGTGGTAGTTTGACCATCAGTGGTTGTGTTGTCATCCATGGGGATCGTAATTTCGTCTAGTTTGGCGACCTCTGGCTTGGCCAGCCGGAGCCGTCTCGGAAGGCTCCCAGGGAAACGTTCGGGGCCAATTTCGAACAGGATATCTTCTTCTTGTTCAATGGCGTGAGACTTGGACGGTAGATTGTCAGCTTTCTGGTGGGTCTGTTCTAGAGATGGTTCGAGGGTGTCTTGCTGTATTGAGGCGCATTGGGTGGGAGTTTGCGATTCTGAGATATCTGGTGAGGCCTGCAATGAAGCAGACGGGGACTCCGTGTCTAGTTGCGGATTAGATGGAGGCACAGAAGGTGATTCGGCGGCCTCTAATGTGGGAGGAGACTCGACAACTCCAGCAACCTGACTCTCGGAAGACTTGGTCTCAGCCAGATCCTGGGCCTCTGATGTCTGATGCGTCGTTATGGCTTCCTTGGGCTCAGCGACATCTCGAAGCAGGCTCTCAGTTGCCAAGCTCTGGTCTGCTTCCCGGTGCGAAGAAGAATAGAATGAGCGTGCCAGCGGTTGGCGAGCTCTCAAGGGCGCAGTGGAAAGCGAGGTATCGATCTGTAGCCGTACAAAGGTCTGTGCTAGCCGCGATATGCGTAAATGGGCGACCATTTTAGAGGCCGGGTTAGAAGTCTCCAGTTAGTACCTTGGTGTGTCGATTATGAGTAGAGATATCCTAGACACCAATCAGAGATGGCAAACGAATGGATCGATATGGTGAGACGTGAGTGTAGTTGCTCATACGCCCTTCCGAGGAGGGAGGCAGCCGTTGTTAATAGCAATTGGAACGGAAAGAAACCGGAAAATATTGGTTATCCGGAGAGAAAATCGAGCGAGCCTTGCCAGTGCAGAGCCAAAAGCTTAAAAATAAGTGAAGTGTAAAAAATACTTTTTTTTTAATGCATTCAAAGTGCCGAAAGAATTATCAAGGACGAAAAGTGTGGGGACTTCGAGCAACTGGGATACAGGGCCTCTATTTTGTGCAAGTTGCAGCCTTATTAGTGGGACTAATGTTCCACGGATATCTTTGTGAGACAAAAGATTCAGCCTCAATTCTTGCTAGACATCACATCCACGAGCACGTTTTTGAGTATTGAAATGCTGGTATTTGTTTTTATGCTTTTTTTTGTGTTATTGCAGGGTACATGGAATAGCTAACGGTAACAATGCCTGGTGGTGTAGAGGAAAGAAAAAAAAAAAAGCACAGAAATTCTTGAGTATCAAAAAGACGAGAAAAGAAATAAGAAAAAATGCGCAAGACATAAAAATAGCAGCCCACAACTCCATCAGATAACCCGAGCCTTTATAGAGAACAGAAAAACGAGAGACGGAAAAGAGAGAAAAAAAAGAGTATCCCAAAGCGAGCGAACGACAACACAAGTCAAAGGTAACAAGGGAATAAAAGAATAAAAGAAGAGAAATAAAAGCAAACGCGCCGCTAGATAGCTGGTCGGTATCGAAGCCCAGGAAACCCAATAGATGGCAATAGAGAGAAGCAGAGGCAGAAACGAAAAGAAAAAGACGGCAAAATGTAAAGGGGGGAACAGAAACTCAGACATGCAGCGAACAAAGGAAATCGAGACGAAAGACAAATAAACGAACAGAGCTTTTTAGTGCCGGTTATCCAGGCCTAGTTGTTCATCAGCTCAACAGGAGGACGCATGGTGTGCGCAAGAATGGGCTTGGTCTTGAAAAAATCATCTAGATCTTGCTCGCCGGTAGTGTCCTCAACAGCAATGCAGGGAAGCATCTTGTCGGGCGAGTGGCCGTGTTGCTCGGGGTGCCAGATGAGGGTTGAGCTGCGAGAGCGCATGCGGGGCACGCCGGCTTCGTTCTGGGCATTGTTCTCCATGGAAATGTCAACAGGCGAGATGGGCGAGTCCAGCAGGGCGTCGCTGGGTCCGGGAGCAGACTGGTTCAGCTTGGCAAGGGCATCAGCTAGGTCGTCGGCATGCACCTGCTTGTTGGGGGCGTCCTCAAGACGCATCTCCCAGCCCATGGGCGGCGAGGGAGGGGGCGAGATGAAGAAAAGCTTGCCAGCATCGGGCAGGGTCAGATGCTCATCGCGGGGCTGGCCAACGGGGGTCTCCTGGCCAAAGAAGACACGGGTGCGGTGGCCGAGGATAGACTCGCCATCCCACAGGTGGCGGACCTTTTGGGCGTCCTCGACAGTCTTGAAGGAGACGACAATGCGGCGGAAGGAGCGCAGCGGCGACCACGTGTTTATTTGAGCGGATTTCTCAATCAGAGAGCGGATGTGCATCAAGTTCTGGGGGTTGAAGATGGCCGGATCGTCAAGGTTAGTGATCAGCAGGGTGTTGGTGATGGGCGTAGGTTGCGCCATGGCGGGAATGCAGGAAATGTCGATGCTGAGGTTACTGGGGCCACGACGGGTAGACAGCTTAGAGCCGGCAGGCGAGGGGGATGTCGAGGCAGAGATCATGATGGAAGAGGGAAGAGAAGAGTAGACGGCAGGTTGTGTGTGCTTGAACAGGTTGTCAGAGTGGGGCGTATCTGAAAATGGTGATTGGTCCAAAGCAAAGATAAGACCAGTAGATAGATGAGTAATAGGAAAGGAGCAAGCTGGTGTAGAGGCGAAAACTTGATGTGTTTTTGGAGATGATGAATAGAAGAGAAACAAAAGAGGAATCGCCAGACGGAATAGAAAGGGCGGCGGAGCGCTGGAGATATTATACTCGGCTGGGAATGAGGAAACGAGAGAGCGATTAGCCAAGAAAAGAAGCACAAGCAACCATGGTGGTAGGTAGACACTAGACCTCGACCTGCACACACAAAACAGGAAACATGGAACCAAACAGAACCGGGGGGGGGGGGTCATTCTGGATTCTGTGGTCTTGGCTTTGCTGCTTTGCTAGGAGCTGCGCTTTGCAGTCTGTTCTGACTTTTGCTTGCGCCACAACAGTAAAATCGGAATTAAGCGAAAGACGGGCTATCGTGCGGGAAATGCAGAGTTGGCACTGTAGAAAAGTAAGTAGCAGGGGATCCAGGGAGTCCCGCTTTTAATCGTGGCTCACTACGACTGACGCAATGCCCAGTGCCCCCGCAAAGCCCTAGCAGCGCCTGGCCTGGCAAGCCACTAGCCAGAGACAAGCACAGCACAGCAGCACCGCATAGCACCGCACAGCACACCGCAGCACACCGCAGCAAACAAACACAGGGGCTAGATCTGGTGTAAGCACGGGTCACCATACAGTTTCAACACTGTGCACAGCGGCAAAAACAATCACACAGAAAACAGAACAGGCACAACAGCAGCAGCAAAACGCAAGACAAAACTGCTGGGCTGGCTTTGACAGTGATTCCTCCTCCTTGCCTGACTTTAGGCCTGCTTGGGCTTGGCCAGAAACAAATCCAGCCCTTTCCAGCCTAGAGCAAGGCAGTGCAAAAGACAGACGCATATGGGAAGAAAATTAATTGCCGGACAATAAACCGAAAGCTGGGAAAATAATAACATAAAATATGGACAAACTATAGAATATGCATTATGCGGATTCAATCAAGACTTATTTGTTCCGCCAAACATCTGTACGGGCAATCCAGAGTGCAAGAATTGGCAGAGTCATTTTCAAGCGGTCGCACTATCGACTTCTGTCATTCTATAGTGCATGGGGCTGCAGGCTATAGGGCATGAGTATTACTTCGTGTGGCCAGCTATAGGCCGCGTCGTATTACAGGCCCCAGGCTGCTGGTCATAGTGTTATGGGCTACATGCTACATGCTACATGCTACATGCCACTGCTACTGCTACAGCAGGCCTGCAGGGGTTTCAAGGGTTGCTGTAGGGAGACCCATTCGATACATTTGTTCCGTCCGGGCCGTTTTCCCTTGCGAGGCACTTTGGATGAGATGTATCTATGTATCTGTCCTCACTAGCATTTCCCGATGCCTGAGCCTGCGTGTGTGTCTTTTGCCATTGAGAGCATCGTCGCCTATGCCGAATCCATGATGAACAAAGAAGGCAAAGCAAGCTAGCCTATCTGTCTTCTGTCTCTATTGTGGCTCAGTCGCACACACAGGCACAACAGCCTCTCTTTGTTCCGCAGTCGGATTGACTCCCTCTCTTTACCTTGCTCCTATGCTACGTAGTAGCAGCTACTTTGCCTCCGCTGGACAACCGAGCAAATCGCGACGTCACAAAGAAAATCACGTCCATCTTGCTTGTTCCACAGCAACTCGCAAGCCTCTCCAGTGTCTGTTCGCGCGCTTCGTTGCAAGTGGCGAGTGTGAAGAAAGCAATAAAACAGCGTGAAGAATGTCGACTAACATATGCGAGTTAATAGCCTCTGCGAATCAATAGCCTGTAGATAGAACGCCTGACTCCCTAATCCAGCCCAGCTGGCACGTTTGGGGCTTTGCTTAGAGGGCCACCTGCTGCCTCTCCGCCCGAAACAAAGAACAAGGACTTCCCTGTCCATGGCCTACGAGACAACCCCTCCCTCCACCGAATCAGCCTAGCTTAAGCTTGTTTTCCTCTTTCTCACTGCACTGCCCTTTCAGCTTGATAGGAATGCTGTCTTGAAACCCGGCTTTGATAGTTCGACACAGGAAAAAAGCCCAAGACTCAGCACGCCTTTACATACACGCACACGGCCCTCAGCCTCCCGCAGCAAGGCCAAGCCCATAACCCTCTTCAGCCGGTCCTGCAAGTCCGGGAGTCGCATGTCACGCTATGTCATGGCCACGGCTTGCATAGAAAAGCAGGAACAATTAGCAAAGCGAAAACAGGGAAAGACAAAGTGAAAGGAGGAAAAGACAGCAAGGCGAAGCCGATGTACAACATGCACGCACACATACGCACGCACGCACGCACGCACACATATACACATATACATACACATACGCACACACACACACACTCTCTCTCTCTCTCTCTCTCTCTCTATCCTTCTTTCTTGCCCTCGCCTACCTAAACGGTAGGTTGTTATGCGCAAGACGGCCATAAAGCTGTCCACTGAGGCTCAACGCCTTGCCAACGTGTCTTACTACCCTTGGGTTGCTAGCTCTTCTCTTTAGACCCGCCTGGCCCTCTAGCCTGCATCTCTCATCTTATTTTTCCTAACTACAGCTACGTCCAAGCTCTAGTCCATGCATCACTCTAACCGCCAAAGTCACCTTCTTTTGCCCTTCCAATCTTCTAATATTTCATCCTAATTCCACCTTCACAGCTTACGGCAAAAGGCGCTTTGTTGCCCGGCTGGCTCAGGTCACCCCATTCTCGCCTTTCCTCTCTTTCAACCTTGGCTCTCTCCATCTCCTTTGCATTCTTGCACTGCCACCTTTTCTGCTTTTCTCTTGGCCCTTTGTTTTTTCTTTTACCTTTTCGCTTTGTCGTCGCTCCTTACCCACACAATCCTACCGAAGCCAGACCAGACTAGAATAATCCACATTCTTCTTGGGCAGTCTCCTGTCTATAGGCGGCCCAGTCGAAGTCCGGTCCGGCTATCCGAGGACCCAATCAATATCCACTCAGTCAGTCAGCCAGCGCCAGTCTTCCACCAAGTAAAAAGGCAAAAGAAAAGTGAACCCCCCCCCCCCCCCCCCCGCAAAGGAACCGAGCATGGCCTTGATTTATGGGCCTTTGTCTACTTCAAGCAAGACAAACTCTCTCATGATCCTTCTCACTGCCAACGAGCCCCGTCTCAAGGTCTTGGCTCGCTTAGTCGTTAGAGCCACCAGCACAAACACACCATATATACCTTCTACAAGCATCTTTATCTTAGATCTGTACATACATGTGCACTCTTACTGCTTACCCACCTCTCTCCAAGTGTTACATTACTGAAGATAACAGCCGGGAAATATGTCAATGCCAACGCCTTTGCTTTTGCCAGCGCATCAAAGGTCCAGTCTAAAACGCTCTTGCAACGCCATAGCACTCTTCCACATATGTCTCTTTATTTCATTGAGAAATTCCAAGGCTTTGATCGCCTTGCCACTACTCCCCTTCGCCCTCTACCCTCTCTCCTCTTTTTCTTTTTCTCTTCCTTCCCCTTCCCTTCCACAAACTCATCAAGCATTAAAGCATCAGAAACACGCGCGAGATTGTAAAATGCACAAGGGCTTAGTTTCAAAACACAGCCGCGCAGTCGTTCATTGATATGTTTGATATGCGCCCTGCTAGATAATAGACTCCCCCTGCCTGACAGCCTTTCTTCGCGTAGTTAATTTGCCCTCCGCCTCCATAACCCCCCAATCTACGAACTATTACTCAAAGCCACACTCCCGTTTGATCCAAGTAGGCTTTCTTTTCCTTTTCTCATCACACCGTCTGGTGTCTAGTGGGATGTCAGTGCCACCCTCCCATACGTTCCTATGTTTACAAGCGACGGCTGGCAGCTGCTGTCAGTCAGTCACCAGCAGCTGCTGGCATCTGTTATAGCTAATCACCTTACAGATCAGAGAGCCCATGGGCAAATCCTCCGCCCTTCCTCAACACCACTCCCATTCCCAGGCTCCTAATTTACACTACCCCTCCTCTTATCCTCCCTTCTTAACCGCCTGCGCCCCCCTTCTTCGTCCATTTCATTCTTCCACATGTATGCATAAGAACGCTTCTACTGTGAAATCGCCTTCGAGATTCCTTCAGCTATATCAAGATCTACCACCAAGATTGGAATGAAACTCTTCTACGTCGTTTCCATTGGGGCTGTGTCGATACAACGGTACAAAGTCTAATAGACCTTTTGTATCTATCTATGCACGCGCCAGATGGCTCCTCTCTTAGCTCATCTTTTTACTAGCCGAGCTATCGTTGCTAACCTCATTTCAGGCTATGTCAGCGGTGTACAGAGCATCATGCAGGTTTCGGTTTTTTCTAGTCGTACTCTCTTGCTTGCCGTTGAATCTTCTATCTATCCTGTCTCACTTCAACCCATCCCATTTATGTTTGTTTGTTGGCAGTGGATGGTGGCTGTGTTCGGTAAACTCTTGATCCCGCTTCTATGCTTCCGGTATCGACGAACCCAGACTATATGTGCTATGGTAACCCATCTTCCTCTTCTAGCAGAATATGCCACATGCAGAGAGCTCTTTGCCACAGACGAACATTCACCTATCAAGTAATTCTCGTAAATTTGGTTATATGAGACGTAGTCCGGCCGAGTTTCAAGCTGAAGTAGACAATCATCCATCCCAAGTTAATGGGGGTTATTAACCCTTGTTGTAACAGTAGAAAATGCATGCCTTGCATCATGACGTCAAGGACTCAGTGATCTGATCTTTATCGAAGCTAAGCTTTACCTAGCTTTAGTCTTGGTAATGCTCGATTACTCGTCTGTGGAAATTCAGACAGAAGAGCTGCGTTTCATACCAAAACCATAGTTACACCATGTACTAACTCAATATGCTACACAATATGCTACACAATATTTCGCTGTCGTTATCTCGAAGCGACTCTCGACTACATTCCCATAGGTGGTGAGTGTCTATGAGGTGAATCTCATAACCATGTGGTACAACATGATACTAACATACATCCTAGCGTCACCCAGACGCTTTTCATGTGAACGAAGTCGTCCCAGGTGGGCTTGTAGTTAAGGGCACCGATCTGTGTCTTCTTGGGGCCATGAAACAAAGTTACCACGTGATGGACGGCACACATGAAAGCAAGCGCTGATGAAACTATGCAAGTCATGCAAGCGTTCGTCTAGTTTCTTGTCAGACCCATCAACTGCTTTTTTGGCCAATATTTAGTCTTTTTTTTGAATGGCTAGAGCTGTTTATACTAGGCGAACACACCACGACGTGTGCATCGTTGACCATACGGATTCTACTAGTAGGCTCTGTTCTGTTTGCTACTTTAGGATATAACTGACAGATCAATCTGCCTCATGCAGCCCGTGAATGAAGATAACTCACGTGGATGATTTCTAAAGCTAGCCTATGGTGTTCAGGAGAATACAACTCGACTAGCACTCTCACATCATCTGCGAGATGCTCACAGGTATCCTTGTGAAACGTAAGATGTGGCTGTAACCCTAAAATTCCAGGACTCCAATATTCCCAATGTTACCGCCCGTCTTATCTGGCCCCACAAAAACAAGAACAATGGATGGTTATCATAGAATGCAGAAGAGCCTCAAACAAGTTGTTGTACAAGGGCGTTTTTTCTTCTCCCTAATTTGCTTCCAGCCCGAGCCCTGACTATCTAGTCTCAGAAGCGTGAGGAGTAGCTTTCAAGATTGTGTTAGTAATTAAGCCGATAAAATAGAATAATAAGTTTTTATGCTTTGGGGATCGGTTTTTTTTTTTTTTTTTTCGAGTTTTCATGGAAGGAACTTCCCCAACAAAGGCAGTTCTAGTTCTCCAACTCGTGTTGAGGGGGCGATTTGTGAAAGAGAGAAAAATGAGGGGCAAAAAGGTGCAGCATAATATGAGGGGCGGAATATATTAGAAATCTATGTTTAAGGCCTAGAATGTAGTGGTTGATGCTGTGGCGTGCTTAGTCCAGCTAAAGGAAGCAAAGATGACTAACATTTTGGAGATGGCAATTTGACAGAAAATATGGAGGTAGGTCGTTCGTCAAATCTAGAGTGAGCAAGGGCAATAGTGAGCTAAAAAAATACGTCGAAGAGAAGTTTCTTGACGCTTTTTATATATTTTTATATTTATATACACATGTTTTCTAGCTTGTCTCGAGGGCTGATCCGGCGGCTTGGTTGTTGACGACCGAAGCGACAATTTTTGTCTTCGATTCACGTTCTTTCTGAAGGGGCTTCATAGGCGAAGGAAAAGCATAGCGACAAAAAGATACCCAACTGGGACAAGCGACTTCTGCATGCGTCAACAGCATCGTTCTGTTGTAATAAAAAAAGAAAAAGGGAAGATGTAAAAAAATCCCGCTTTTTCCCTTCTTCTTTTCTCTCCTGATATCTCTTTCTTTCCTGCTTCCCCCTTCTTTTTCTTTTTCTCTTTTTTATTTTTATTTTTTTCCAATACGGGTGCTAAAATTGCTCATGTGGCTCGTTCGTGTCCGTGTCTAGGATCGAGACTTGCATGAACGGTGAGTACCTGGGCCTGTTCTGACGTGATGTAGGACGTCATTCTACATTAACTTGGGCGGAAATAGAGGGCCTTCGCTCTCGTAGATATACATGTACGTACAAGGGGTTCCAGGCCTTTTCCCGCTGTAACAAATCCGGACAAGGGGGCAGAAGGCCGCAGATCGCGTAGGGAAGAAAGAGGTCACGCGGTGAGCATCATTCCAAACCTGGTGTCTTGGGTGGCTTGTTCGCTGTTATTGCCCGTTTGTCCATTTAGACAATGATAGGCGGTGACAGCCAAAGGCAGGGATACACCCACTTGGGCGCAGCTTCTCACCGCACATACCTGCAAGCTTGCTTCGAAAACTTGTCTAGGTCCAGGCTGTCAAGTTCCACCATGCTATTTCTATTGCTCTTAGAATCTCCCTTTTGTAGCCTTTTTGGCGATGCACGTTGGTGTCTACACCTAGCAAGAAAGCAAAGGGGTAATGGAAATCAACAAAAGACGGTCTGTCCTGTGGATGGTCAGTCAAGATTTGACCATCTCTCTGCTGATTGGCTGCCAAAAGACTTACTTCGGCTTTTCTTCCTCGGGATGGGTTGTTTGCTGCTCCTAAGACCCACTTGACCCACTTGCCTTCTCTGTGTCTCCCCCATGGGGCACTACAAAAATTGGGAAACTTTGAGCTGTTCTGGGTTTTCGGAGGGCACGGAGCATTTAGCAAGGGTGGCAGGGTTTAGTAGAATCCGGGGTAAAAACGAACAGCGCAAAGCTGAGAGTGATGGGAGATGGAGGAAAGCATATGGCACAAAGTAGATAGTATGCACTTATTGCATGTCACATTATGAACGCTTTTATTGCACCTGCCTGGTTCATTTCGTTGCTGCCCCAGCTTGGTGGCCCGCGCCGCGGGAGCATGCACATGGCTGGAATCAAAAAAAAGGAAAAAAAAGAGGAAAGCAACTTCCGATTTATTACCTTCTATTATTCCGTCAAACCATCACATGGCCCGTCGATTAGCCTCATGTCAGTTGCTAATTATCAACCACCCACTGACTAATCTCACCCATACCCATGATGGGGCCGTCCGTGACTTCCCCCGCATTCTCTGGAAAGGGGTCTATACAAGCGCTCGAGTACTAGCCTACGCAAGAACGGGTCAACATGAATGGAATCCGCCAGGCCTCATGTTTTTGGTACCAATCAAGTCCCAATTTGGTGCCACAGAACACCCCAGTGAAAGAGAACCATGTTGCATACGTGTACTTGAGTGCTTGGGAGCGCATTCTGATTCGCCCAGGACATGCAGAGCCTCTCCAGCCAGTTCAGGTTGTACTAGTCATGCGTAGTCATGGGATAGCTTGCAAGCACTAAGCAAATGGGAGGAGGGAGATGAGGATGAACCTGGACAGGATACAACTGATGAATGCAAACATCCGGCATAGATAAAAGAAAAAAAAAGACAAACACCGAAAAAAGTACTTCTCCAGCCAAATGACTGGACGAGACCGGCCCAAGCTTGTGGGAAACTGGGTAGTTGCCTGCGAGCAGCAGGAGCAGCAGCAGAGCTGTGACTTCTTTCCCTCGGAGTTTTCACTCAATAGTACACGCTACTTTCTTCTCTTGCTATTTTTCCTGGGCGTCTTGCTGTTTCGCCTGCTTCCTGCTTGTCCTTTTTATTCCCTAGCTTCCCCCATTCCTCCGCTCCCCCTTCCCCCTTGTTCTTTATTTTTTTTTTCTTCTTTCTTTCTTCCTTTTACTTTCTTTCCTCCTTCCTTTTTCTTGCTTTGATCTCCCCTCTCCTCCTTCTCTTCTTGTCGCCGCACCTTCCCCAGATTTTTAATCTCCATTCTCCATTCCCCAGGCCATTGCCATTTTCAGATAATTGGGTCATTTTGTCTTCCCCACCTCCACATTTTCTCTTTTTTTCTTCCTCTTTTTTACCTTTCGCCTTATTCTCTCCTCCCCAATAATTTTGCATGTGTGTGAATTTACAGGCTCTTGTTCTTATTGTTGTTGGCTTCAGGACACCAGCCAAGGCCTACGATCGATCATTTAACATTTTAACATCCTGTTTCTTCCCATCCATTTAGTTTTGGCCACTTGACTTGAATTGTCATCTGCCTTGTCCCACCAAACACGAGGACCTCCCTGGGTCAACTTCGATTATTTCGACGCTATATTCTATATTCCAGCCCAGCCGCAGACATACATATACAATCGGCAGACAACTCCAACTCTGGCTCTGTAACTATCTCCAACTGACCCTAAGCCGCAGAGGATCTTGTCGCCGTCGCCAGAAATATACTGTCGACCTTAGCACAGCTCCCCATACCCGCCATTACGACCGACAGCTCTAATCGAAGATACCATCACCACCACTAAAACACCCCCAAACGAATTCTCGACCCAAGCCCCCTTCTGCAGGGTGAAAGCTCCCGCTGTTTGAACGCTGGACACGCCCTATCTTGCGTGCTTCATCACCCCACCTCGCAAATAACTATCTGGCTGGTCTTCCGTCCTCCCTCATCTCTTACCCATGGTATACTTCAACCGTCTTTCATAATAGCTACTATCACCACCTCATCACCTCTATTATCACCACCCTCATCTACCCCAATGTCGCATCGGCCACATCCAAAGGCTGCCTCGAGCTCGGCCAAAGCTAACCCACGTGCCCCGATCAAGGACAGCAAAGGCAAGCAGATGAAGCCTAAAACGCTTCCATGTCAGTATTGCAGCAAGCTTTTTCGGTAAGTCAGGCTCGATAGCACTAGGCACACTGCCAAGCACGTAATACATTCTAACCGCACATAATAGACGAGTCGAGCATCTAGAGCGCCACATCCGAGTCCATACTAAGGAAAAGCCCTTTAATTGTCTTGTCCCCGGCTGTGATAAATGCTTCGGTAGAAAGTGAGTCTGCCTTTTTTTTCCACGTCTTTTATTTTTTTCGCGCCATACTCTCCGCCATATTTGCTACCCTGAATCAAACAATAGAGCTAGTTTGTTTATGACAGCAGTGAGTGTAGCGGCCAAGACTGCAGACAAACAAATATTTGGAGATAGGAAGTCCTATCTATCCGTTTTCTTACCAGGCTGCACTGTACTTTAAATCTGCTCACTTGTGCTATATTTCCCCACCCCTTTATTTTACTTTCTGCCGTTGGAGAGCGCCTAGCTCGCCCAGGCTTTGTGTCATTTTTTGGCTTCAAGACTGTGTGTGTCCGTCCTTTATTCCTCAACCATAACTTTCTTGCGCGACTTGAATAGTCCCCACGTCGTTTTCCATCCATCCAAGAAGGCTAAACTCGACTTTCCCTGTGTCACCTTTATCGTACCGTGCTTCGCCCAAAGTATTTGCCCGTACTATTGGCTGGCTATCCACATCTGTCTAACCTGGCCATATTTCCTTTTTTTTTTCTTCCTTTCCGCCCTCTCACCTCTCTGCCCCCCCC
>MKGM01000395.1:0-20251 GCA_002018265.1 Ceratocystis harringtonii | reverse complement strand
TCCCCCTTAGTCAAGCCACAGAGCGCCGAACCAGTAGTATGGTGGGTGACCACATGCGAATCCTCGGTGTTGTATGTCGTCTCTTTTTTGTTATTTCTGACATTCGTCATCTGCGCACACTGCCAGAATCTGTGACGCTTGTCTCACCGCCTTCTTCCTGGGCAGAATTCGATTATCAGGCGAGAGACCCACAATAATTTACCAGCTTCATTCGATCCTTGATGCTCACTTCACCATCACACGTCTTTGTTTCTTTTTTTTTTTTACAACGGAGTATCTTTCCTTTGACTTCGCTTTTTTTCTCCTGCTAATCCCCTGTTCTATAACTCCCACAATGAGCGACGACGACTTCGAAATTGAAACACCCGACCTAGCACCAGACGATCCAATGCGGGCGTTCCTGCCCAAGTCTTTTGGAAAACAGTCAAAGCAAGCAAACATCGCGGCGCAAATCGACCGTAGCAAGAGGCCAACGGTAGTTGCAGAGCCTAAGAAGCCACAGATACAGACTCTTGTTGACCACGGCGAATCCGATTCGGGCGGAAGCTCCGACGATGATGACAACGGATACGGTCCACAGCCCCAGCCGCAGAAACTGGCTAACAACAGTGACGATTCTGATGATGATTCCGACGACGACGACGACGACGACGACGATGAGTTTCCAGTGTCTCACGAACTACTCATCAAAACACACGAGCGCGCAGTCACTACAGTGTCCCTGGATCCAGCCGGCGGCCGCATGATAACAGCTTCGATGGATTGCACGATCCGCTTACACGACTTTGCCTCCATGACGCCAACAACCATCCGTGCTTTTCGAACCGTCGATCCCTGGGAGAGCAAAGCGAAAAACAGCACCGCCGACTCGCATCCCATCTACCACGTCGAGTTCAATCCATTGTCGGGTGGCATGTTCCTAGTGACTTCGGCGCATCCACAGGCCAAGCTGCTTTCTCGTGACGGCGACATTGTCACCGAATTTGTCAAGGGAGATATGTACCTACGCGATATGAACAACACGACTGGCCACATTTCAGAAATCACCACAGGCACATGGCATCCTACAGACCGAAATTTGTTTGTGACTGCAGGAACTGATAGTACTTTAAGAATCTGGGATGTCAATCACCGGCGCAAGCAAAAGGACATCATCGTGTGGAAGTCCAAGAGTGCAGGCCAAGCAGGGCGCATTAAAATGACAGCGGTTACCTGGGCAGCACCACCATCAGGAGGGAATAGCGTGCTAGTAACTGCCGCCCTTGACGGATCTCTAGCCGTGTACAACGGCAATGGGCCGTTTTGGCGGGCTAGTGCCGAAATTCGCAACGCCCACGCAGCAGGTACTTGGACTAGTGGGGTTGACGTTTCCTCGGATGGCCGCATGGTCGTTACGCGCGGTGGTGACAACACCATCAAGCTATGGGACTTGCGCAAGTTTACCATGCCCTTGGTCGAAATGGCTCATGAGTCAGCGGCCGAAGCCTATCCAATGTCCAACATCAAATACGCACCCAACTCGTCTGCAATAATAACTGGCTCTCCAAATGGGGATCTCCACATCTTGAACCCCGCAAATCTAAAGCCAGAGCTTGTCACCCCAGTCACGCCCGGATCTGCCGTTATCGCGGTCGACTGGCATCCCAAGATCAACCAGATCGTGACGACATCAGCCAATGCCGAGGTTCACGTGTTGTACAACCCAGATATGTCTGCACGCGGCGCTGTCGAAGTCATGTCGAGGGCTCCCAAAAAGCGGCACATTGACGATGACCCTTCCCGCACCGTCGACCAAGCCATAGGTCTGTCTGGAGACTCAATTGTCAACCCTAACGGCATTTTGCCGGGCACGCGCATGCCAACTGGAGGCGGCAATAAGAACAGCAAGCACAAGGACCCACGCCGCCCGCAGATGCAAACAAAGACGCCGTTTATGAACAGCCAGCCAGATGAAAAGCACATCTCGGAGAATATCCCACTGGCCAAGATGCTGCATGAGGACCCACGCGAGGCGCTGCTCAAGTATGCCGAGGTTGCCAAGAAAGACCCCATGTTCACCAAAGCGTGGAAAGAGACACAGCCCGAAACGCAGTATGCTGAATTAAGTGACCAGGAAGAAAATGGAAAAGAAGAGCCACAACGGAAGCGGCTGAAGCAGTAGTCTAAGGCCCAGGCCAATGAAACCCGGGATTTTATAGTGCTCACGATGTGACTATTCAAAAAAGAATTTGGTAGAAATGCTGTGTTCAAGATGAATTGGCAAGATAAATACCCATAAATATACCTTGCTCTAAAAAGCCGTCAATGTGCCGTCCTCCGCATTTAGCTTCAGTTTCTTACTTACGGTCCTAAAAGGAAGCCTCTTGACACGAGCCCGTAAACTAGTCGGTCCGCTATCCGGCATTATCGCCCCCGTCTTGAGTTCTTGAGCGCCTCTACTACCATAGTATAGACAGGCTTCGTCTGTACGGCGACATCTTCGTGCAGAGGCCCACTACGGCTCTGCAGTCAGCTGTTCAAACGAACAGTACTCGAAGCCGGTTTGCGTGGCAGCTAGAGCAGAGACAGGAACCTCGAGCAAGCTATCTAACGGCTCGACACGCCTGTACTTTGCAGTGCGAAGCTTGTGACCGCATGGCGGGACGTGAGTTTTCTTTGAAGAGGAGCGAGATCGGAAAAGTCGATGCATAGTCTTGGTTTGATTAACGACCCACTGTAGTGAAGAACTGTTCGGGCGCTGAAGAACGATTTGCGGGACCGGGATTGAGGTTCTAGACTGGGAGGGATGTGGGGGATATTTGCATTTCGTTTCCTGGTACAACAGAGGACTTGCTGAGATGGTGCTCCCGGAATTTGCTTCATCAGGGTGGCCTAGTTTGGGCCTGTAACTTGAAGCCCCAGTTGAATATTGTCTTTCATCGAGAGTAAATGAATGTCCTCGGATGGTTCGCGTTGCTGAGCCTGCTACGAAACGATCGGCACTAAGGCGTGTGGCGTAACTTGTCTGTATTGGAGGGGCAGCAAAGGATCCGAGATGTCGAAGCAGCCCATCCAGTGGCACTTGGCGAGTCTGATCTACTGGCAAATTAAAGCAGTGCAACTTTAATGAGGAAAGGGGGGATGGCGGATTGTGGAGCTGGAAACCCGGAATAGAAAACGACTCCGAATCTATGGGGCTTGGTAGACCATGCAGACTTCTAGCAGAGCTTTGGTGTGCAAAGTAGGCATCCTGAAACGAAGTAAAGAGACCGGGGCTCCAAGTATTAGGCCGTGTATAGGCCTGGCGTTTTGGAGCGTATTCCGCCGGCATTACAGATAGGCGAGAGGAATCCGTCTTAAGTCTTGAAGGTATTGAACGTCGGGACGTTGACTGTAACGGGCGCGTACAATCAATGGAATCAGCAGTCGTATGGGCTGGCAGTGGTCGATGTATTGTGTGCGTAAATCTACTTAGCTGATCAAGCTCTGCTGTTGTCTTGGAATGATGCGATGCCACAGTTTCATCTAATAGTGGCAATTCCTCCTCCTTGATAGATATAAGTGACAATGGGCGAACCCTCCGCCTTTCAGAGACCTGTGAGCACGAGAACGAAAACGAGGGGTGTTCTTGGGATCTGGCAGGAGTCCGTGGAAAGCACCGAAGATGGAGAGGGACAGCACGCGGCTCACTTCCACGCGGCTCATAGCCAAGGCTATGCGATGTGGGAGGTGAAAGTCCTGTAGCCATGGAAGTGTGCATAGGATATAAAGACGATGGTAGTAGTGCGGCGAGAGTGCACAGCTCAGCCAGCGCCTAGCTAGTGCGAAGGGAAGTAGGCGAGAGAAATGTAGAGAGAGAAGTATGGGAAACAAAAAGGAAAAGTTTGAAGGTAGGGGACAGCTGCTTTATGCCCACCAGGGTAGTTTAGCCTGCCCCTGGGCAACTGCCTCATTCTGCATTGGAGTAACGTAGTCCCATGTGCCTCAGCAAGTGCCATTTGACGATACTTGGTATATCTGAATGTTGGCCATATTTCCACATTTAGAAGGCACAGTTTGATATCGACAGGTACCTAGGTACAACGTTCATAGGTTGCCTAAAAACGCATAATGTTGTACAAAGGACCCTATCTTCTTACAGCGATAGTCCTTTATCGATAAGAAGATAAAAAATCGGTGACGTCACGTGGTAGCCAGACCTTGGCTCGGTGTTGCCCAGCAAGCAGAAGGAAAAAAACTTAACTGAACAAATATCCACAGCCTAAAAATAAAAAGACTTAATGTTCTTAATATTTGCTCAGAGCTCAACCCTCAGCAATAGCTAACACAGCGGGTGTCTTGCCCATATATTGTCTCGGCTTTGCTCTGACGGCTCTTGTAATTTTGTATTTTTTTTTCTTCTTTTTTTACTTAAAATTCCATCTTTTTATAGCCATGGCTAGACCTCCCGAGGTTATCCGCATTAAGCGGAAAAGAGACGACGAGACGCCCTTGACATTCCTAGGTAGGACGCAGAAACTCGCCTTCAACATCCCGTCTCGCTCCCCATTAAAATAACCTTGATGCAAAGGCTTACCATCCACTTGTCTGCTATGTTCTTGTAGAGCTTGATACCGATGGCAACAAGCGGGCCCGTAGTGCTAGTAATTGGGTGTACAAGCGACGTATACCCAAGCCCCCTTTAGGAACTTCAGCTGCTAGTCTCGGTGACCGTCCAGGCAGCAGTGCGTCCAATGTCCGGCCTCATATTCAAGCCTCGGCCCCAGGCGACGAGCTGCGCTGGGAGAAGCAGCTTCAATCCGGCAGTGCTCCTACGACGTCCGCGGCGTCCCCCCGCAACGAGAAGACCAACGACAACGGAGACGACGACCTCCAGCGAACCTTTCACATATCCAAGGCAGATACAGAGCGGCTGCAGTCGTACCCCTCGCAATCTTCGCTATCGAGCATGACTGCCAAGCGGCGGCGCAACACGGTTGTGTTCGTTGAGAGAAACATGAAGAAAATGCGCGCTGTTGATGGGGCAGGCTCGGGCGTGGCATCGCCGCTAGACTCGCCCCTCTCACTGCACATCGACGACCAGAGCGGTGTTGATGTGCCTGTGCCAGCGACTCCGTCAACGCAGCAGAGACGGCCACTGGCAATCCCGCATGGCCGGCGCCCGCCAGTCGAAAGACCGGCTGTGCGTGTGCACGACATGGATAAGATGGCCTCAGTTATGGATGCCTGGGCCCGTGAGGTTGTGGCACCCACGGAGCCCCAGGCCGAGCCTTCTTCCGATGCAGCCCCGAAGCATAAAGGCCCCGTTTCCCGTTACAAGCCCAAGCCCAAGCCCGCCGCTGCCCTTGCTGCTGCCCCTGCCCGCTCTGCTGCTGCTGCTGCTGCTGCTGCGGTTCCTACGCCTGTCACTACTTCCGTAACATTGCCCACCGCCCCAGACGACGACGATAGCGACTATGTCGAGGAGGAATACCACATTATGGACCCTCGCGCAGTGCCAACAGATGTGCCCCGGCACTTGATTGGGCGGCTGGTTATCGATCAGGACGAGCAGGAGTATTTCTATGAGGACCGCAACACGCAGATGCTTGGATACGAGTCTGACGAGTCTGACGAAAATGGTAAGCCAAAGATAATGACGCGGGAATATGATTAAATGTGGAGAAAACAAAATGGCAGTGTGCCAAACAGAAATGCAACACAACGCTAACTTTTACGTCTGGCTGGACCTTCAGCCGAGAACCACTATGGCAACGACTATCCCGATCAGGAGCTTGAGTCTGACTCGGACTTGGGCAATGGCAACGACCGCATCTGGGGCATTGAAACTGGCTTTAACGGCGACGCTGACGGCATTGATGACAATGATGACCTAGCCATGTCTGACTATGAAGATGACAACTGGATGGATGTGCATGCGGGGGGGGGCATTGGCGGGGGGTCGTACGGTGAGACAGGAAAAGAGGGAAATCACGAAGACATGGATGCCAAGCTGCTAGAGCGCATTCGCCGGTTTAATGCGGGGGTCAACAGACATGGAGGGTACTGAGGATGTCAGAATACTAGGACTACTAGGAGGGGGGGGGGGGGAAGATACAATTTACAGGTGGCTTGCAACTTCGGCAAGACAAGAAATTTTTGAATAAAAAACCTAATAGTATTTTGGTGCAACTGGAGATGGAAGAAGAAGACAGAGAGAAAAGAAAAGAAAAAGAATAAAGGGGAGATGACCACGTAGGGCCCAAAAACGCCTCCGTGATGGCCTCCCTCTCCCAAAGAACAAAAGGAAACAAACAATGTGACTGGGGACAGAGAAGAAATAATGCGAACAGAGAAAAAGCGAGAAACTGCTTGTAGACGGCAACAGTACCTTCATGGGAATCATACAGACAGAGGGCGAATATAGGACAAGCTGCATGGCAGCCATCTTGAACATGGGCTCGCGCCCTCTGAGCCAAGTAGAGCAAAACAAGTAACAGAAAACAGGACCTCAAACAAAGCTAATCAAACATCCCAGCCACCGTGACAGGTCCTGTCCAAAACAGACGAAAGTTGAAAGCGATCAAGAATGTGGACAAAGAAGAGAAAAACAAGATGGAAAAGGAAGAGCGGAAAAGAGACAATTACCCCACCAGGACTCACTCGTTTAGTACACGCCTACCTACGTCTGCGCACCCGGGCTCGAGAGAGGACTTGGAAGAGAGTCCATGGCCCGTTGGCGTTGTCTGGCCTGCATTCTCTGCTTTTTCTGGCGCATGCCAATATCCCAAATCCGCTCCTTATCGGCATCATCAACCCACGAGTAGCCAATGGCAGCATCTGGGTAGCGGTCTAGAAGGCCAATTTTGTCGCCCTGCGAGCGGATCGGGAAGCTAGATGTCTCGAAACGCTCTGTGGTTGGGTTGTAAATGAGATTGCCGTCCTTGTCGGTGCAGGGAAAGACCTTGTTTTCACGGTACATGACGCCCTGGAGACCGGCGGTACCGCGATTTTGGTCTGAGGGGAACAGCTTGTTATAGCGGTCCAGGGTTTCGTTCCAGCTCAGCTTTTTGTCAATAAATGTGTACAGGCAAAAGTGGATCTGCTCCGGTGTGTACTCCTTGTTGTATCGGGGCTTGGAGCCACGCTGCTCTCGGGAGTGTGAGTGTTGTCTCTGAGATGCTGCACTAACGACCGCGTAGCTAGGCTGGGAGAAGTTGGGGGGATGGGCCACACCGTTGTGGTGAGGGTGTTTCTGGTATTGGTAGTGGGCAGTGTGGTGATACTGTTGCTGGCCCTGTTGCTGCTGGTTCTGGTTCTGCTCCAGGTACCGGTGGTACATTGGGTGCTTCGGATGATCCGGGGGAAGAGATTGGCCAAACGAGACGTACTTGCCCGGGGGGCAATTGGCGGCGACGAAGGTGGAATCAGTCGCAGAGGGAGGGTATGAGTAGCGGGGGGCAGCAGCCGCATGAGGGGGGCCGTATGATGAGGGGAGGACGCTATCGCCGTGGGAGTAGCCCGGACGAGGTGCAGAGAAGGACATGGACTTGTCCACCTTTTCCAGAAGATTTTTGCAGGAAGGAAGAGAAACAGCTGTGGTGGGCAGGGTGTCAGCCGACGGTGCCCGATGTTGTGGGAGGTGAGGGCCAGCCAGTACTTACAGTTTGTGTGCGATTTAGAGTGCTCGCCTGCGTGGCTGAGTCCCTGCGACTCGGCTGTGGGGAAGTAAGAGGTTGAGGGGTGGTTCACTGACGACAGGTTGTAGCGGGGTGACACAGACGGAGAGTGTGAGTTTTCGGTTGAAATAGCGGAGGCGGACGAGTTAGTCCGAGCAGTAGAAGTGTCCCGGCCAGTGAGAAAGTCGACGCTGTTGCGAGGGTCGTTGTGTTTAGCCTTGAGACTTGGGTGGAACTGAGTTTTATGGTGATAGTGGGACGGGGGTTGCTGATGCTGTTGAAGGGGAGTTTGGTGATAGTAAGGATAGTCCTGGTGGGAGTGCTGCAAGACTTGGTGGTGGTGATCTGGAAGATCATGGAAAGCGTCATGTGGGCGATAGTCAGGGTGGTAAGCCGGGCGGCTCTGGTATTCAGGACGAGTGGGTTGCATGGTGAAAGCAAGTAATTAGTGATGCAAGCAGGGTGTTGAAGCTTAACGAAGAAAAGAGAGAAGAGGGTAGAGTATATTAGGGGGGGGGTGGTGGAGAGAGAGAGAGAGAGGAAGAGAAAGAGAGAGGGGGAGAGGAAGAGAGAGAGAGAGAGAGAAGAGAAGGAGAGAGAGGGAGGGTGTTATATGTATATATGTGTATATATATGTGTGTATATATGCGTGTGTATATAATAGGTAAAGCCGGGTGACTTGAGGACTGAAGCATGCAGTATCAATGTCTTTGTTTCGCTCACAAGACTCGAGGCTTGTATTTGCGTATAAAAGCTAGCAGCGTCAAGGAATATAAGACAAAGAGCTGCAGGACAGTATGCAGGACCAGGAGAAGAGAAAAAGAAAGAAAAGATGAGAAGACGGGAAGACGGGAAGAGAAAAGGTCAAAAACGGATATTTAAGCAGTTGCAAATAAGAGTTTCTCTGCCGGGGAGAAAAGGAGAAGAGCCCAGGAGAGCAAAAGAGAAGAAGAAAAAAATACCTGGCAAGCAAAGTACTCGAGCTCAAGATGTATTAGAGACCGTGAGAGGTCACAGTCGCAGTGCAGAGCGTAGGCAGAACGGTGGAGAGAAGCGACGACGGGCAGGGGTTTTCTTCTTCTTCTTCTTCTTTTTTCTTCCTTTTTCTGCCTTTCTTTTGCTAGACCTGCCACGGATGAGAGAGAAAGAGACGAAAAGAGCAAGAGTGGCCGTAGCGGAATGGGTTGGGATGCAGCAACAATCAAGAAGAGTAGAGAGGCAGCACGAGAGGTGGTTCTCGGGACAGTAAGAACAAATAGAGAGAGAAGAGGTCGAGTGGCAGTTGTGGTGAGGTTGAAGGAAAGAGGAAAAGCATCACCAACGGGGGCGGGTAGTGGTCCAGACTTTATATATGTGGGAACCCCAGAGGTTGAAGGCAGGCGACGGCTAGGAGAAAAGAAGACAAGAGTCAAACCCAGCGTGGTGAGCTTAGCTCCCAGGGTAAAATGGTAAGAAGCACTCTTAGTTTGCTCTTTTTGTTCTTCTATAGTCAGCTGTATGAGCTAAAGCTAGCAATAGATAAATTTGGATGAAGCAAGTGCCCAAAAAGGAATTCGGAAGAGCAAGGAAGGAGCCACGACGTGACAGCTATAAAATGGATTAAATCGACGAATTAATGGCAGACTCCAGGGCAATAGGGAAAGAATCGAAAAGGGAAAGAGGAAAATGAAAAAAAGGCGGAAAAAGGTGGAAAAAAAGAAAGAAAAATACAGTGACAAAACACATGTACCGCTATCACAGAGCCCTAGAACATCAGCCGGGAGTCGAGGGAAAACCAGGCGATCAGGGAAAGCCAAAGCAAGAGGAAAACGGCAGCAGACACAGTCCTCATCGTTTGCTACTTCCTTCTCGTTGCTTTACTCACACAAAATTGTGCCTGTTGTTGTGTGTCGGGAGCAAGTAACACGATGTGGGGGTGTGGGGAATAACAGAGACAGACACAGAGCAGAAGACACAGTAGGTCAACAAGAGAAGAATTATATATAATTGACAGGGGTCCGGCTACTGAGTACCATGGGTAGGCTAGGGTGCAACGAAGGGGTGTGTCATTCTTTTCCCTATGCAGGGGGTGATCGTAGTGGCCTCGATGACTTCCCTTCCCCCCAGTTTAACGCGAGTCCAACCAACACTTTGTTGAGCTTCCTTGCATGGCGGGCTTTTTTTTTTCTTTTTTCTTTTTTCTATTTTCTATTTTTTTCTATTTTTCTATTTTTCTTTTCTTTTCTTTTTTCATTTGCTTTTTCCTTTTTTCCCTTTTTTTCCCTTTTTTTTCATGTATTTTTGCTCTTTCTCTTCAAGCTTATTGCCATTACTACGGCTCTCGCTTTCCAGACCGCAAGAGCATGCTGCTTGCTTCCTTTTCTTCTACTCAGGCCACCGAAAGCTTCAGAGGCTGAGACTGACTTATGACGGTCTCGAGGCTGCTTCCTCTGCCTTGCCACAAAGATAGGCGAAGAAACTCGTCACTCATACCACCAGGCATTGGGGCGGGCTCGGTATCGGCGCAGCTTGAGGTGCCTGACGACTTGCTTGCCCAGGGCCACCGGCCTTTCCTACGATGGGATGGGCTACCTTGCGTGGCTGTTTGCCTGTCTGTTTGCATCCATCGTACGGGCCAAACAACCGTTGGCCAAGGAACTTGGCGCTTTGCAATGGGCAGTAGTTTGTGGGAGCCAAGAGAGACGAGGGTAGTGGGTGTAAACAAAGAGCAATTGTTCAGAATAAGCGACAAGAGCAGTGGGAACGGGAAGCAAGCGTCCAGATAGAAGGGGCACACGAACGAGAGGAAACGGGCGAAGAGGGGTATGAAACCCGTCGAGCTTCCTTTTTTTGCACGGCGAAAAGCAAAAAGGCAAGATGCAAAAAATAAAACATTAATAAAGAGAAAAGAACCCGGAAAAGAAGTAATAAAGAACAAAGAGTAAAGGGCAAAGGGCAAAGCATAGAGAAAAAAAAGAAAAGGAGATTTAAATTTTATATTTAAACTATTCCATATTTCACTCTAACCCCGCCAAAAATGGCAATTTCAGCGAGCCCGCCCATATACCGGCTCTACTCTTGCAAGTAGATACCGGTAAACATGCCTTTAGTCATCGTGCTATGCGGTTTCTCTTTTTTTTGCCGTGTATCCTGAACAGCCTGCAGCCTCTATTGCAAGCCCCCCAGAGGTCTCAAAGCCCTGCTCCCACCAATCATTGCTTCTGCTTCCATCCAAGCCCCTCTGATCTTCAACCCTGTCATCTTCTTCTCTCTTCCTTCATCGTGCAATATCCTGTTTTATCCTCTCTTCCTTATCTTCTGATCCAACTTGCCATCGATCCCTCAGACCAACCCAGTCAGCCTTGGGCTTGACGCCCTGCATTGTGCCGCTGCTGCTGCTGTCCAGTCACTTGAAGACCTGCCCTCACATGTCCACAATACGAATACTGACGTAGACGTACATGGCAAATTCCCTCATTGCATGTAAATCTCGGTGGCTACCTACATGCCCGTCACTTCCCTCCCACTGCTACTTACGTTTGTCATCACAATCAAACGGTGTCTTTGTTGGTACTCACTTGGGCTATCTCCTGCACCTTCAGTATGCAATGAGATTTCAGCTCCATTCAAGTGTGTGCAGCTCGCCCATCGATAGCAGGCAAATATGACGAAAGGGCAACAAAAAGGGCACAGGAGAGAAGAGGGAAAAAAGCAAAGAAAAGCAGGTAAGAGCAAACACAATACGACGGCGGTAAGGATCTAGACCAATATCATAGTCCCAAAACAGCCCACCAAGCAGCCAGTATCAAAGTAGGGGCCTAAGAACAGTTGTGGATAAAATAGATTCGAGACATCAATGTGCTTGCTTGAGGTCGAGGAGGGGGGGGTGGTGTTGAGGTGGAAGTCGAGAGGCAGGGGGGTTTAAGGTCGGGGATCGACGACGTGCTACCGTATCTCAAAACAGGACCAAGGATTTTCAAGCTCCCAGCTCCACTCTAGTCTTTTCTTTTTTTTTTTTTTTCCTTCGTTTCTTGCGTGACTGTCTATAGAAGTCTTCTGATATGTCTCCTCCTTCGACACCCCGGGTGCTTCCTGTAATCAAAGGTCTCTTTCCCTTTGCTGCGGAGTCTCATTCTATGCTCGTCCTCTCCTCTTCTCATGCTCTCCTCTTCTCGTCTTCTCCCCTTCTCGTCCTCTCGCCCTTTCCTCCTCGTGCTCTCCCTTCCTCCCCTCCTCCATTCTTTCAATGCCCCCCTCGTCTATTTTGCACATCTTCTTTCTTTCCCACTCCTCTCCCAGAGTTTGTCAACTTACCCAGCACCGCCCGCTCCTTACTTCTGCCCTCGTCTGTGCTTCGGACCGTCAGCATCTGACAAATTTCTTGGTTTTGAGTGTTATTCCAAAGTCCCTTCTGTCTCCTCCGTTTTCTTTTCCGGCTTGTAAAATCTCCGCATCTTACCGCAGTCTTCACCGTTCACCCATCGTCCGAAAAGCTTTTTATTTTTTTATCTCTTTTTTGTTCACCTCATGTTCCTTTCTTGTCTCTGTGCCTTTGTGTCTTGCCGCCTGCTAGCTGATTTACTTGGGGGCGTATTCTTCATCCTGTCGTTTATTTTCCTCATGTTCTTCATGTTCTTCTTCATTAGCTTGTTCTTTTTCTTGTCAGACTTTTTTTTTTGGCTCTTTCTTTCTCCCCAACATGTCAGCTTCAAAGAGCGCCAGGCACGTCAACAAGCCATCATGGTTTTAGCTTAGTGCCCTGTATGGATGCAGTGTCAGTGTTGTAGTACAGCAGACAGGTCAAGTAGCGAGCCTGTTCTGTGCCGTTAGAATTGGCTGTAGAACCAAACTTGTCTCACTCACCAACTACATCTCCCTTGCCAAGACAGTCGAGCCAAGCACATAGCCCATAACCATCCGGTCTCCCTATTTACTGTAAGCAGTAAGCCCCAAAGGAAGATGAAAAATGAAAGTAAAAACACAGGCAAAAGGAATATTAGGCCAGCAGCAAACAGGCAGAGTCTAATCCTTCCAGGAGGTTGAAACTAAGGTCCAGCTAGCATAAACTTTACTTGGCCTAAGCTAAGACCCAAGGCCAGCCCTGTTTTTAACCCTAGGCCTTAAACAACCCTACTATGCTTTTAGCGGCTCAAGTTGCCCACTAGTAGGCGGCAGACTTATGTGCTCTATTTTTACTAATCTTTGTTTCGAGAGACAAACAAAACAAAGTTTTATTCGCCCCTTCTTCCTCACTAACTTTGTTCCGAAAGCCTTTTGGTACTGAGCCAGGCCCATATTTAATACATATTTCCCGACCCTACATCTCTGGGGGTTGTTCTTGTTGTACATCGTGTGTGCATGTAACGGAGCCAACGAGGCCTGAGTCTGAGGCACATGTCGAGACCTTGTCTACCGTAGGTCTTTTATTTTTATTTTTTTTCATTTCCCCCCCCCTTCTTCTTTCTTCAATTCTTGCCTCGAGCTAGATGGGAGTCTACGACGAGGTAGCGACTGGCGAGGGAAGCCTTTTGCTAGTGAAGCAGGGTTTCATATTAGCATAGGCACGCTGTGTATTTCTTATAGAACTAGGGGGGCAGCATTGAGTGCCTTATGTCACGGCTTTTGGTCCTAGTCGCTTTTCCCCTTCAATCGGGCTGGCCTTTGGCTTTGGGCCTTTGCCCTTGACGTATGGTTGCTTTTGCAACCCACGCAAATATACAAACACGGAAGCTTAAAACAAGCATAACGGCTTCGTGAAGAGAACGAACGAGCAAGAGGGACGGGGAGAAAAGCCTGTGGGAATAAGAAGGGAGTTATGAGTACGAGGAAGCAGCAGGGAAAAGAAAAACAGGAACGTAAGAAGATATTAATTGTCAAAGAGCAGGAGGAAGGGGGTAGGGCGCGCCTTGTGGAGTTCTGGTTGTCTGTGCTGCTATAGCTATTATGCCAGAAGACATGGTGATATTGCAAAAAAAAAAAAAAAAAAGGAAGAAAAAAGAAGCAAAAGGAAACCCTGCCTGTCTGACGGAGACAAGCATCAAGAAACAGGCCACAAAAGAAGAAGAGCAAGGTGACTTCTAAATATAATCCGCTCTCGAGACCCCCTTTTTGTTGCATTGGCTGCTTGGTGTGCGAATATGTGAAAGAAAAGTCGAGGAAGAGGAAAAGAAGAGGAATATGGCCGCACACAAAGAGGCAAAACAGCAGGGGGAGAGAGGGGAGAAGTGCCAACGAACGAGATTGTGTGACGAGTCAAAATATACAGCGATATCAAGGCCACAACGGCCGTAAAGGTGCCAAACCCTAAGCCCGCAATCTTAATGACCCGCGAATCATATGGGGCGGCGTGTGATCATATTGATGAGGGCTACAATATGGCATGGCTTTGGCTTTGCGGCATTCTCCACGAAGCTTGGGAAGCAGGAGAAGGAAATGGATGGGAAGAGAAGTGGAACAGAAAACTGAGCCAGCCAGCAAAGGAAAAAAAAGAAAAAAAAGAAAAAAAAATCCCGTTGCCTTGGCTCCTTACTTTTTTCTACTCGTCTTTCTGGTCGTTGTGGGTCCTTCCCCTTTCTGTCTTCCTGCTCTTCTGCCTTGCTTCTACATTCCTTCAATTTCTTATTCTTCCTTTCTCCTTCTTTTGTGCTGTCGCTTTCTGCCGTGACTAAGAGAAATACGCTTCTCAGACCAGACAAAACAGGGTGCTGAGGACAAATGCAGCGAAGTGTGTCTTTGCAGGCAGGGGTGTATGAGCGGAGTGCTTTGGCTGCTTGTTGCTTTAGTTTCATCCACCCAGAAAACCAAAGTTTCTGCCCTGAAGGCTGTTATTAACGATGGCAGTGGTGGCAATGATGATGGTGGTGTATGGCATGTTGAAGCCCTGTAAAAAGACAATGGCGACATCGTGGCAAAGGGGAAAATGCTTCTTTCATGCTGCTCCTGCCAGAAAAAAAAAACACAGTACGAACTTGGTCGAATGTCTGTCGACTTTTGACACTGCTTGGAACTCTTCTCACGTCCCCCCTTTTCTGCTTCTGGCCATCGTTTTAATACCTCGCCCATTTGCTCCACCTATCCCATTGAGATTGGTCAGGACAGGGCAGGGCAGGGCAGGGCAGGGCAGGGCAAAGAAGAGAAGAGCAGAGCAGAGCAGGCCAGAGCAGAGCAGAGCAGGCCAGAGCAGAGCAGGCCAGAGCAGAGCAGAGCAGAGCAGGCCAGAGCAGGCCAGGCCACGGCACTTTCTTGCTATCTCGACCCGTCACTTTGGTAACAACGAAAACCGAGACCCATGTAGTCTCGACTTCCCCCTCTTTTTTTCTTTTCCCATTTTCTTGCTTGGGCAGCATATTTTGCTTTTCGCTCTTTCGGCGTTAATATTGAGGATTGATCCCTCCCCTCTGCGCTCCGCGGAGTTCAAGCACGCATGTAGGGCAAAAAAAGAAGGAGGGGAAGCAAAAAAAGCTGAAAAACAGGACGAGGGAGAGAGCAAGATAAGCAAAAGTCAAAAGTGTGTACGAGAGCGAGAGAGAGAGAGAGAGAAAGATACCAACGAACAAAAACCCAGATACAGAGACGTCCCAAAGCAAAGTCATGTGTCGCTCCCTGGCACTCGGACAGACCCCCCATGGCTTTACTTTCTCGAGGCATAAACAGGCTAACTGGCAGTGGTGCAGCGCTTTCCCGGCCACTCCCTGCGTGTAGAAACTCGCGCCCTTTTCCTCTTCCTCTTCGTCCTTTCTTCCACCAAGGCCCTTTTGAGTGCCCGCCCTCCTTCCTTTTTTCGTTTCTTCTTTTCCTTTTGTCTGTGACACAAGCATTAGCTTGCTTAATCTGTGCCCCATGGCAAAAGCCAACCTAAACCGTCCCGAACAGACGCAAGGCTGAGGGCGCCCTGAAATCCACTGGGGTTAAAAGCTGTGTACTACAGCGGGTATAATGACTTATAAGGATATTTGGACGCTACGGGTACCGAGTACGCACTACAAGCCACAAGAAGCATGAACATGCAATTGCAAAGGCAAGTACCGATAATTTTAATACTGCTCGGAGCAATCACTCGCTTGGTATGACGTGGCAAACGTTAAAGAGCAAATAGCAGCAACCAAGCAGCAGCGGGTAGAACCGTAGCAAGCCGCAACCAGCTCGAACTATGCGGTGACATGTTTGCGGTGGGGTGATGCTTAGGATTGTCAAGCGCACATGCTGCTGGTGGGCATGACACGCAGACCGGTCCAGACAGTTTAGCCTCTTTCTGGACACACTCTGGGCTGTGGTTGCTGCTGCTGCTGCCCTCCCTTGGTGACCCGGAGCTTTTGGCCCCATCCCCGCTGCTTTGCAGTGCTTGTGGTTGTTCCTTGCGCCATCAGCTCATTCTCAAAGCAGAAACGTAAGAAAAAAAAGAGCAGAGAAACGAGAAGAAATAAATGGAGAAAGAATTACACACACACACACACACACAGCGCAAAAGTACGTGGCATCGGCCGACGAGAGTCTGGGGATGAGAAGCTGCACATCGGTAAACCAAACGAGCCAATATCACATCGTATTCTACTCTTTCAGGTCTCGCCAACACACACACATGCACACACACAGAGCGAAGTTGGATGGCGACTAGGCCTTGGCCAGGATCCCCGAATTCCAAGGGGGGTTTGCGCTATTCTCTAAAAAGACATTTTTTACTATTATTCTTGTTGCTGTTCGTCTGCATTCCAGTTTACAAGCCAGCAGGCGCTGGAAAAAAAAAGGCGCAACCAAGGGAAAAAGGAAAGAAAGATGTGCTCGGACCCCGGGCCATGGCTTCTAGCGATCTTCTCTGGCTTCTTCGACGCCCGCTGCCACCTTGGTATACTGATGGCTATGCGCTTTCACATCAGTAAATCTTGTTTTGTGCTCTTATCAGCGAAGCAGCCCATCGCAAGGCCATGAATCATACATGCGGACGTACGCACGTAGGCACCTACATGCATACATATACACAGTGAATCCACGCAGCCCCATCACTCATCAATGCATGCAACAGGCGCTGCACCAAAAAGCCGTTGCATGCAGCTGGCCAGGCGAGTCAGGGAGGCAGGCACTTTACATCATTTTTTTTCTTCCTTTTTCTGCGCGTCTTGTAGTAGGTTTTTGGCCGCTTGTCCTTTTGGTGAGTAGCAATGAGCGGGCCGTCCGGAGATTCATACAGGGTCAAAAGAGGAGACAAGACAGGAGAAGAGGAAAAGAGAGGGAGAAATTACATGCAGTGTGGGTGTGTTTATACCAGTGCTGGCGGGGCCAGAGCCCAATAAGCGAAGTGTAGGCGATGGAGAACAACCCCGGACTTGGGCAGTTAAAGATGGAGGAGGTGAGTGGAAAGCACAAAGTACTTTGCTAAGCGCCGATTTGGAATCTTATTTTTATATAGCTAAAATTGAATTTTTTATATTTTTGTCTGGCATTTTTATATTATTTTTATATTATTTTTTATATTATTTTTATATTATTATATTATTATTTTATTATTTTTCATCATCATTGTCTTTATCTCTATCTGCCTTCATCTTTTTCTTGTTATTTTTTCGTTTTTACGTTTCCCGTTTCCCGTTTCCCTTTTCCCTTTTCCCTTTTTCTCGCCATAACTTCGCCTCGAAGCCTGAATTCTTGGCACTTGAAAGTCACTTTGTCACTTCCTTGCAGCCACAAAACCACCAAAGACGGACGAAAGTGTGAGCGTGGGTGGGTAAGAGAGGCTACTGCTCGCCATTCGTTTCTCCGTTCCCGTCTTTCCGTGTCCTTTGCTTTCTTTTTCATCTTGCCTAAGCTCTTTTCTTTCTCTACCCCTAATTTCTCTAATTCTCTAGTCCACCGTCCTACCCCTCCCTCCCTCTCTCTCTGTTGCCTCCCCCCTCCCACCTCCCGAAAGTTTATCGTGGGTCTCGGGCCCCGCAATGAGCTGTGATATGCCCCCGCTTCCTTCCCGCTGTGTCGGGACTTAAGCCGACCAATGAGAGGCAATCTTCATTCGTTTGCCGGAAGAAGTGCAAGGAATCTTGTTTTTGCTTGGTATGAATGGCAAGGGTAGAGAGAGAACGACAGCAGAAAGGAGAAAGAACCTAAAAGAATTAGTACAAGTGACAACTAGTGAAAGCGAAAAACGGGGGAAAAAAAAAAAAAGAACACAAATTTACATGGTTCTTACACACTGCATCAGTCAGAGACTCCATACCACTCCCATATCGCAAATGCGTTTTTCTCGCATCTTTCCTGCATTTCACAGCCTGCAGCTACAGTCATAGTCATGTCTTGAGTAGTCATTGCGTGCTTCGTGTTTGTATTCCAGACCCTTCCCTTTGCTGCTTCCCGCCACAGACTTCGCTGGACAGCAAAAGCCACTGCGGCATTGACTACGCAGCAACCATCTCAGCAGCTCAACCTCAACAGCCCAATGCTGGTCGTGTTGGGCCTGAAACCATGCCGCTCGCTCTGCGCTCTCTCCGCCATCTAGCTTGTCCTCCGCTTGCCCCCGCTTGCCCTCCGCTTGCCCTTCGCTTGCGTTCCTCCTGGAGAGCCCTTATCGCTAGCTGACGTTGTTTTCTCCTTTACACATTGCATGCGCATTCTCTGCCCTTTCTGTCCTGTATGCATGTATTTACGATGCGCTGTACTGCGCTCCCATGTGTGTACATACAGCAAATGGCCCCTTGCCCTTGGCTATCTACTATCACCGAGGTGGCTGACAGAGATGCTACCAGCCTCCGTCGCTTTATGCACGCACACATGAGCTGCAGTATCGAGATCGCAAACGCTGGGCTTACAGCTGGGTAGCTACATACGTGTACACACATATACACATGCACATTCACATTCACGCTCATACTCATACTCACACTCACACACAAACACCCAGTAAGCAGCCTTGACACACTCGGCTGGCCATATTTTCAGCTTTAATCCCTTTTTGGCGTCCATTGCCGCTGTATGCAAAAAGCAGAAAACAGGAAATAAAAATAAAAATAGCACAAGTACGGTCGACAACATGGTGCCATGGCACCATCATGTGTCCCACCACCACACCACCACCAACAGCTTTCCCAATACGGCTGCTTTTCCAGGGAGCAAAAAATTAAACGCAAAAACAAAAATAAGAAGAAGCGAAGCACAGACTCATGCTCGAGCCTGGCCCATGATTCAGCAATAAGAGAACGACGATAAAGGCAGAAGAGAAAATGCAAAAAGGGCTGTACTTGAACCGCATGCATGTATGCGTCCATTCAGAGACATAGCCAAAGCATCCCGCATGTCCACCGAATGCAAGCGTGTGGATACTTGTACATACAAGCCTAGCAACGGGGTGACGTTCTACGGCTCGTAAGCGTCATATTCGCCCGCAGCCAAGGCCAATGGCCAACAAGGAAAGATAGATGATACGGGGAGCCAATCCGGCTGTGCTGCGTGCCTAGGCACTCAGTCACAAGGTGCAAAATACGTACATATCCTCTTCGTTGTTTGTTATCCGGGTGCTGAACTGTATTACAAGTATTATTGCACTGACAGGACAGGACCAGACTGCGACCTGTCCCTACTCATTTTCTTACTTATCCTGTTCCTTGTCCTTGCTCCCAATTCTCATGGGTTCTGTCCAATCAGGCCTGGCCAGGCTATTTTTCCCGTTTCCGTCAGTTGCTTTAAACACAAGGCCAGCCAAACCAAGAACCTACGTACCCCGTGCAGTTGCATGTATCAATGCTGTGCATAACAATAAAGGAAATTCACAGCAAAAGGGTAAGATTAGCTCTAAGGGGGGGGGGAAGCCCGTCTGACAAAAAAGAAAACATCAACTACTCTGAGAGAAGAGAAGAGGGGGAGGAGAAAGAAGAAAGGAAGACCGCAGCGTGGACACGGTAAAAAGGGCCCAGGTTGGAGAGAGAGCGAGGGAGAACACTAGAATTAGCTCACAGCATAGTCGCAGGAAAGAGACAGATGGGATGGGGTTATGCTGCCTCAGCTGTGTTGGAGCCTAGAAACTCCTGGCTTTGTTAGGGCTATCTACAAACTCTCGTTTTCCGGCTCAAACTTGCCCTTTTTTTCTTTTTTTCTTTTTGCCATGGCTCTCCATCGTATCGTGATCCCTACATTCTCAAACTCGCCGTCTAGCACAAGAAGTCGGCAGCAGGGCTCATCACACGTAACAGGTCAGCCCATCTCCATCCTGTTTGATCTTCAGCATAGCCAGGGAAGACATGCAGAATTAATGTTGTCTGCCCTGTGGCCCTGTCTCTAAAAAGGAGTGCCTGTCCTTGAAACTACAGTTGAAGGTTGGAGCGCACAAACCACAGCAAAGCACAGTTAGCAAGCCAAGATATTCGGGCTTTTCCCGCTACCCACCCACCCTCACTCTCCCACTGCTATTGTCGCTTAGCCCTTCCTCGCCCTCGTCCCTGTCACAAGCTCGCCATATTTTCTTGTCTGCATTTTTCCTTTGTCTTCCGCTATCTCCCAGTTAATGCTCTTAAGATATTATGTATGGACTATGGGAGAGGGGAAAACACCGCTCATCCGCTCTTCTCCTGCGGAAAAAAGGAAGAAGAAGAAAAAGAAAAGAAAGAAAAAAAAAACCTTTTTTTCATTTTCCCCGTTCTCCTTCAACTCTTTCTATA
>MKGM01000394.1:0-20470 GCA_002018265.1 Ceratocystis harringtonii | reverse complement strand
GGGGAGGTTTAGGTGTTTTTTTTTAGTTGTCCTCGTCGGTCGAAATCTGGAGAACGTGGTTGTTGTGAGGTAAGCTTCAGCAGGGCACAGAAAGATGAGGTGGTTGATTGGGGGGAGATGAGGTCGAGGATCGTGAGCTTTTTGATACTTCGGAAATAGTAAATGCGGTGCTGTATTTCTTCAGGGGGTGGATGGATAAGCCAACGATAGCGAAGATGGCGGGGAATAGGAAGAGAGAGTTGATTTCAATTGATGGGCGGGCAAAAAAAATAGAAACAGACAAGAGGAAGAGGAAAAAAAATTAGAAGAAAAAGAAAAGAGGTTAGAGGGTGAAAGGAAGAGAGAGACAGGGAAAGAGAAAGAAAGAACTGAGGACTGAGGACTGAGGGCCTGAGGAGAGGGGCTAATCTGTGACAATTAAGGAAAGAGCTGCTTCTTGCTCTCTTTGTGGGTGTCGGTGTGGGTGAGGTAATTGCCTTTGTGCTTTTGCCTTGCTGCTTTTCTGTGTTGCGGCTGCACGTTGCGGCCAATTGCAAAAGGCTTTGCAGGAAGTGCAGGAAGTGCAGGAAGAAGCGGTTGTTGAATAGGGACTTGGATAATAATATGAGGCATCAATTGGCGCGGCCGTAGAACAAGTATCACTCTATAGTAATTGCGACTTTGTTGTCAACGGTTTAATGGGACGCAGCGTGTGAGAAAATAAAAATAAAAATAAATAAAAAATAAAAAATAAAAAATCATGGAAAGACGGGAGAGGGAGGGGTTGTTTCCTCGTTTAGCGATTAAGCAGAGGGGAGGAAAAAAGGGTGTAAATATGGACATTGACTTGAATTTATTTAGCGTCTACGTATAAATATGGACAAAATAGCGAGCGTATGACCAATTCGTAAAAAAGAAAAAGAAAAAGAAAAAAATGACAAAAATCCAGACGTGGTAGAAGTGGCCGACCGTAAGAGGCGGCCTGGCCTTGTAACGGATTCAAGCAATCACTGATTGGGAACTACGTGAATTGTTGTTGTCCGTTCCTTCTTCCAATGCAATGACGATGGAGACAGGAGGCAAGCTCGGATTTTGAAACAAAGGAAAGAAGCCACGAGCATATGTTCCCGTATTCCAGAGCCCCTTCTCTACCGTTATTTCATAAGCTTGAATGTTTTCCATTCAAATCAAGACAACCCCCAAGGTCACAACAGGATCACAGGTACAAATCCTTGCTTTCCGGCTGTTCATATTCTTCATATTATGTTCTGCACTGTTTGTAGTTCTGGAAAGCTTCTGGAATCAGACAAAACGCAAAAGAAGGAAAGAAAAAAAGAAAAAAAGGTTCACATTGGACACACAAGACGAAATTCCAGGGGACAAGAAACTACGACAGCTGAGGGAAGAAGGAAGATGAGAAAGAAAAAAAAAAGTAAGTTTGTCATGCCGCGCATGCGTGCGTTGTTGGAGACTAAGGGACGAGGGAGGGGCTGAGGGCTTGCTTGTCTTCAGTTGTGTGTGCAATGCTTAGGGGGTTGGTTCCCTCGATTGCTCGATTAGGGAACCGGCAGGTGTGTGGCGGGCGGTTAAAGTGGGCAATGAATGGACGTAAGCTCTTTCCGTTTCTTCTTTACCGTCTTCCTTGCAGTTGACTATGGATAAATACAGACGATAAAGAGAGGGGGGGGGGCAAGCCAAGGAAAGGGAAGGTGGACAAAGCAAATTGGTCACGGGACAAGACGATGCGGGCTGCTGAAAAACCTAAGTTAAGGTCATTGCTTTCTGATCTCATTTTCTGGTCTGATCTTCAGATGCGATGCGGGACGTGCATGCCCGGTCCTTTTTTTTCTTTTTTCTTTTTTTTCTATGCTTCAATTTGGGTTCTTGCTCTTGAATCGTTTGTGCGATGACGATAGTGATGTGACGATGTCCGACTCTCGAGTTACCCCCGCAGTAGCAATATACTAATGGGTGGGGACACTATAAATATTACAAATCAATGCTGTTGGGTAATCACATTATTGCTTTTGTTGTGGGCTTCTTCCGGGGTCTATTGTGCTATTGTTGTGCTACATCTGTACAAGGGGCTGCGAAAGGCCAGACAGAAGGTGAGAGGCGATACCTTTTCCGCCACAAATTAGTGGGAATCCAGCCAGGACTGACAAAGTAAGGGCAAGTAAAAATGGTGTGCTTTTCAAGCCATGCCCTTTCTATCCTTGCTCAAGCAGCACACAAAAGCAAGGAATCCCTTCTCTTGTAAGGCCACAGCCGAAGAAACATGCACAGACAGGAGCTGAAGTCTGTCTACGAAGCGAATGGAGGCTTCCTTACCTCTCATCATGTAACCCAGCCAGATCAAAATTTTACCACTGCCAGCTTTAGGCAAGGGCCAAGCATAAACACACAGACCGGCCTCATATTTGACTGTCAAAGACACTTGCTTTGTCCACCTGTCTAGGGTATGGCTGATCAAACCCAGGCTGGAAGTAGCCTGCTGTGCCGTAGTCCCATAAAACAGCTTGATGCGTGCTTATATGACGATACTTATGTCCGCAAAGGTAGCAATATCAGCTCCCCCTCCCCTGTCTCTGCGAGTCGGCAAAATGAACCCAAGAACCCCATCGCCAATGATTAGCGGTTAGTTCTTTTACTAGCTTGGCATGCCCTCATCACCATTCACGACGCTTGCTTCTACGAGAATCACAGCCCGACACGACACAGGCCATAGCCATGCTTAGTCACCTGACTGGTTTCAGCTTGTCAATGCTCCTCGACACACCAACCATATCTGGCTGTCTGACTCGATTCTCCCAGCCCCTTGTTTAGAACTACCAAATTCCAGATCTGTAAATCGGTGAGACTTTTGCCCGCTGATACTGGCCAGGTGTGAGTGATGTATTCACATAATCATGCAGATGAGTATGTGTGTCTGGTAGCTGGCCTCACCTGCCATGAATCTACACAAATCATTCAGCCCAGGCCTTTGATCATACCCACAAGAAGACATAATCCGGCGGCCAAAGCAAAGTCCAGCCGCTCAGGGCTCAGAATCTCGACAGACACGGCAAGGCCAGGAGCTTTCAAGGAACCATAAGTCCTTCGGCAGCTACGCATTGTCACTCGCAAGAAAGAAATAATAATAGATGAAAACAGAGCGCAGTGTGTTTTTCTCCCTCTACTGCCACTTTCCCTCTAGCACTCGTCTTCCCCATGCAGGCTTAGCCCATCGAGGAGCTGCCATCTCATCAAAAACAACAGATGAGCGTGAACAGGGCTTCTTCTTTTTTTTTTTTTGCTTGACAAGACGAAACATGGTTGGCACTGGCCACCTTATTAGTGCCTGTTTCTTTGTTGCTCCTTTCACAGCAGAGAGCGTGCGCGCACATTAACTATGAGTACTGTATTTACCTAGATCTTCGTGTATACTAGGAGAAACATCAGCACACGTAAGAGACCATTCGTACATGTAGCTGTATTTGAATTCACAACCGACGGTCAGCCTGGTCCATGCTAATTCTTTCCAGACACTAAGCTATTTCCTCTCCTATAGTCACGAGAGCTCCCAACTGCAAATGGACCTCCCTATCTCTATCTCTCCCCATTTTTCTCATCTCGTATCCGCGGACAACGTGTCTCTTCTCTTGTTTCTCCCCTTCACCTCCAGCTATCCTCCTCGCCATCTTCTCATGTTCCCTTCTTTCTCGATATATGCTCAGCTAGTCTTCTATTTTTCTCATGCCATATCCGCCCTGATCTTTGAGCCCTGTACCACTTTTGTGCAACATCACGTTGCGGCCAAATTCCCTGTTCACATCTCAGACTTGACTCCCTTCACCATTCATTTATTTTCCTTTTCTTGAATCTTAGGTCTGATTTGACTCTAAACCCATTTGCAATGTTCGATAAAAGAGCAATTAGCTCTGCCAGTTAATTAGTCTGTGCTTTTATTCTTTCTTATCTCGTTTTACTTCTTCCAAGCAAGGGAGTCAGAGGTATCACGAGGGCCAGTGTCCTCACACACCTAGCCCTAGTCTGTACTACTTGAAGTACTAGCTAGTATTTATATGATGAAAAGATCATTCGATAGCTTTACAACTGAAAGTGATGTGCATTGCACCTTGGCAATTAGGCCTTGATATTATTAATAGCCTCTAGGGGCTCATAAGCCGCCAGCTACGGAAAGGGTATCGGGACAAACAAAACACGAATAAAAGAAAAGAAATCCCAGGTTTTCTCTCAAGCCTTGACACGGCGCAAAGTCTGAAGGAGCTTTGCCTTGAGACGAGCGATGAAGCCAGTGCTGCTGCCGCTGCCTTTGGTAGTAGTGGCTTTACCTGCTACTCCCTCTTTGGCGGCTGGTGTGGTGTGGTTCTGCTTATCGTGCTCGGGGACAACAATGTTCCCCGCTCCGCCGCGACCCTGAGAGTAAGGCTCATTTTCGGCACTAGAGCGTTGAACCGCAGCAGGGGTTCCTTCTTCCTGCTTGAGGGCGGCAGCAGCTACATCGCCATCCACCATGTTGCCCGCTCCTGTGTAATAATTTGTTAGCATCAAGTGTCACGACATAGCTAGAGACAAGAGGTAGTAGCAGACAACATGGAGCTTAAAAGTGACTTCTTTTTTGCTTTGGATGACTGAAGTTCCCGAGCACAAAAGTACAAGCAGACCTGTTTTTGCCTCAATGCAACATTGACGCTGCCACGCATGTAACTGCGGCATTTGGCGGTGGTTTTTTTTCCAGGTGCTTGATATCTTTTGCTTTACTTGGGAAAAAAAAGAAAAAAAGAATGCATTGCATCTGGACAGATAGCAAAAGCCACAAAGAGGCTGCTCAAAGTGGTATGGAAATGCAAAGAGGCAGGTGCCTTGATGATAGGGGGGGGATTCTTACCTCCACGGCCAGTACTAACAATGGCATCATCGTGTGGAACAGGGTGGGCACTATGAGCCTGCTCCACTACATCTTGAGGCCCCTCGGGAAACATGTTGCCAGCACCGCCACGGCCGTGAGAAACAACGGGAGTATCCTCGGCCATGATGGACTATTGTAAAAGGGAGAGGAAAAAAAAAAAAAAAGAGTGAAGATAAGGTTTAGTCAATGCGCAGTTCTTTGATTATTGAACTTGGTTGGTGACAAGCGCTGCTTATCGACGAGCAAAGCCGGCAAATATCAGGGCAGAAAGAAAGTAAAGTGAAGAACAGAAATTCACAGTTAAGCCAAAGGTTTGAATAGAAAAGAAGAAAGGAAAGAAAGATAGAAATAGAGGACACAGGGACGCGAAAATATCGAAAGGGATGCAACCCAAATATAATAGCTCCTCCAGGGAAGGAAACAGGGGAGAAGAAGAGGGGGAAAATATGGCTATCAACCGTTTGCTTCCACTACCTTAAATTGGCAGGCACGTCACGTCACGTCTCTACTGAAACTGCTGCAAGCTAATTGCTCGTTTGCTTCCTGTTGTTCTTGTGACATGATAACACTTGCCTCCCAACATCCTTATCCTCATTTAGGACTGGAGCGGAGCTTTTCAAGCCTTTTTGGTATGCAACTGCTACCACAGCTTTGTCCATCCCTAGACCGGAACGAACCACTTAGATGATTGAGCCATGCCATCCATGCCTGTCCTTCCCAACAAAGATACATGTACTCTCTTCCTTTGCGTTAATATAAATTATGGGGCCTGGATTTCTGACGAGGAAGCTATGGATGTTTCTCCGTTTGTGAAAAAAAAAAAATTTTATGTCCAAGCAAACCAGCCGCGCCTACCAGATAGATGACTTCTTTTTTTTCCGATCTTGACTTGGCAAGAGCAAACTAAGCTACCTACTATTGTATCTCTTCCTTCCTAAATTTACGCTGTTGGCTCTTTCCACATTGCTAGTGATTCCTAGCTCCTGCTCTTCCTTTGTGGCAGCTACGAAATTGCTTTGTAGGATAAGGTCTTATAGGGTTAGCGCATTCTTGGACATGTCAGTCTCAAATCATCAGCAATCCTTCTTGTGAATCCTCCGGCTGAGATTGGCGATACCCTAAAAGCTACAAACCCTGTAAAACTAATGTCGTTGGGTTCGTGTCTTCATATGTTGACTCACCAACATGCTTTTTGATCAGAGAAATAAATAAGAAAGAAAACAAAAAAAAAGTCTATGAATATGAAATCTTCCCCTATCCCCCTTCCCAAAGAAATTTGGAAGTCTGAGAAAACAATTAAAGAAAATACACCTATCATATGAAAGGTCAAACTGGTATGACAATCGCATCGTACGACTTCTGACGTCATGCTAGAAGAATGGGTATAGAAAGATCGACGCCACCAGAAACAGTACGTACACATACACACCAAAACCCCAGTCTTCTCACTCAAAGCTCCCGTTCTTGTTTTTCGCGTGATCGTACGTAAACACACATAATAAAACAGACACCTACTCGTCATCTGAGTTCACAGTGTAGCCTTGGTCCATGAGACCCCTAACTGTATTCTTCAACTGTGTTTCGGCTGCACCCTCTGATGTCCCTGTTGCTGCTGCTGCTGCGGCACCCGAGCCTGCACCAGACGTGATGACTTTGTCTGCCAACTCAATCTTCTTCTGGCACGTGAGGTATATCAGCTCTTCAACCGTGTTCCGGGCAATCAAGTGGATGACCTCAACGGGTCTAGTCTGACCGAGGCGGTGGGCACGGTTCTCAGCCTGCTTGTCATCTTGTGGGTTGCTCGACATGTCGAAAATAACCACCTTATTAGCAGCAGTGAGATTAATGCCTGTGCCACCAGCACCTGTCGTGAGGAGGAAGACGGGAATATCGGGGTTCCGCTGAAAACGATTAATCTCAGCCTGGCGGTCGCCGACGGCAGATTTGCCAGTAAGTTGGCAGTGCGGAATGCCATCGCGGTTAAGGATATATGACAAGATGTCGATGACCATGCTAAACTTGCTGAAAACTAGCACCCGATCGCCGTTTCTTTTGTATTCATCAATCATCTCAAGCAGCTTCAACACCTTGCCACTTGTTTTCCATGAGCCCGCCTTAATGTCGAATTCCTTCAGGAATCGCGGAAAATCGGCGCAGTACAGATGCAAATCGAAGTCTGAACGGCCACGTAGGTCGTTGTGAAGGAGATCAAACTTCGACTCGGCTAGGTCAAGCTCGCGGTGATCCACATTTTTGTACAAAATCTGTGCCATATCATGAACCATCTTGTCGGTGAAGTGATGGCGGAATAGTTGGGGGTGCAATGCCGCTTTCTTCATTTGAATCCATATGTTGTTCATATCGTTGTCACGAGCACCGGACTTTCTTGTCTTAACCTTTTGGTCGTTCTCTGCGCGGAAGAGCTTTTCATACTTATCATACAGCTTGCGTTGCTGATCAGGTAGTTCACAGCGGATAATACGCTGTGTCTTCTTGGGGAGGTTCTGGCCAATCTGGTCCTTGAGTCTCTGCAAGATAAAAGGCTCCAGGATCGAACGGGCACGGTTGACACGTTCACCGTATAAAAGAGCTGTGTTGGAGAGATTTTTACTGTGAATCTTGTGGTCAAATACGTACTGAATCTCTTCCATGTGCGTGGAAAATAGATAGGGGTCAACAAAGCTGAGCAGCGAAATCATTTCCATCAGATGGTTTTGAATCGGCGTGCCTGATAGAAGCAAGCGCCAGTTGACTTTGAGGCGGGCCAGGCGCTGGTATTGCTTTGTGGTAGGGTTTTTGAGAATCTGTCCCTCGTCGAAAATTGCGTTTTGGATGTTGAGACGGTTCATATTGTGGATGTCGACATTGGTACTGAGTTGGGTATAGGATGTGAGAATCACATGGGCTACCTCATCATCACCCAGCAAATCGTCAACGAGGTCGTTGCGAGCATCTTGTGAGCCACTGTACTTGACAATGGAGAGATGAGGCGCAAACTTTTCAAACTCAGCCAGCCAATTGTCGAGAGTTGAAGGTGGTACTACAATGAGATTGGGGAACGGCATATCCTCCATCTCGTCTGCCTCGTAGTCCTGGACCATGCGGCACATTAGGCCAATGACCTGGCACGTCTTCCCTAATCCCATGTCATCGGCTAGGATGCCACCAAAGCCTTTGCGAAAAAGCAGGTTCATCCAGTTGACGCCGAACACCTGGTAGTCATGCATAGGTAGAGCAGGGTTCATGTTTGCAGGCTGGCCCATCTTCCACATTCTGCCTCGGTGAGTTGTAGACGAAGTCGTTTTGGTCGCCTGGCCTACGTTATTCATGCCCCAAGAGTCGATTTCCTTCTTGATCTCTTGTGCACGACGATCACTTTCAACGACAATCTGATCAACTGCACTGATGGCTTTGGTGAATGACGAAATCTTTTCCACCACAGCCTCGCCAATATTAACCATCTGCTTCTTGCCCCTGACCGTCTTTTGCTTTGAAACCTTTTCAATTTGTGAAATAGAGCGGAATGGACGGTGGCTAAGAAGGTGCGTTAGACTATCCTCCTTATCCCCTGTCAAAGCAGCGAGATCACTCATAATTATCTCGTTCAGCATGTCGACAATTTTGTTACCACTCTGCCCAACAATTTCAGGTGTCGAATCACGACTAACATAGGAGTCCATGGCGAGTTCATCCTCATCATCTGAAATGAGAAGCGGTTTCGGGCGTACCAGCTTCTTCTTGACGACGGGAGCAGGAGGCAGTGTAGACGGCTTGAAGGGTGCCTCTTGCGAAGTGTTGGGGGATGGAGAGCGTGATCGAGGGCGCAAGCCACGCACAAGACGACGGCGAGGACGTCCCTTGGGAGGTGACGAGGTGATCAATATTTCAGGAGATTTGGAGCCGGGCTGTTGGGCTGGTTTAGTGGCATTGTTGAGAGGAGGCTTGGCAAGATCTGTGAAAGTTTGAACCTTTCCAGACTTGGGCGATGGTGGTGTGTACTGGAAGGAAGAGAAATCGAGCTTGCCGATAGCAAGTTTTGCTTTTTTGTGCCTAGGAGAACCATCTCTTTTCGTAGTAGAGGGGGCGAATTTCGTTCGTCGAATGTCGGCCCGATTATGACCATCATCATCATCGTCGTCGTCGTCGTCGTCGCTAACTTCGATCATATCGAAGCGGCGCTTGTTACTTGCGTTTCCATCTGTGACATGCAGGGCAGTTAGGGGGGCACCCATAGGAGAAGCAGATGCCGTAGTACTAGCGGTAGAGTTGGTAATGGGAGTTGTGGCCTTGAAGAACTGTGAGATCATCCCCTGCTTAGTGAGATGAGCTTGCTTAGTGACTTGGAGAGGCGATGAACGCGGGACTTCAACAACAGGCGGTGAAGGAGATAACGAATGGATGGGCGTCGGCGACTGCTGGAGGGCAAGAGGCAGAGCTCGACCAAGAACCTGCGTGGGCTGGATAGGAGATGAGCATGGCACCATATCAAGGGGAATCGTAGCAACCTCAGGAGAGTTATCTTGGTCATTGCCCTCGTCGCTATTATCATCGTCTTCTGTATCGCGAAACTCGGGGGGTGTCGAGCGAGGAGGCGGATAATCTACGAAGCTGCGGCTTCGAGAAGTTGTGAACGAGGGCATTTTGAGGCTGCTTTCGCGGTGAAAACAAAACACAGCAGAAGAGACGAAGGAGGGAAAAAATACAGGGAAAAATAGTCGGAAAAGGATGAAGAATGGCTTCGTGATTGGCCTAAACAAAAAGACGGCAGGCCGAACCAATCTTCCCCTTGGGTCTAGTTTTTGAGTGGGACAAACAATAACACAACACACAGACAGGCCCTAGCAACGAGCGTGGAGGAGGAAGATAGATGCCTGGTGCTAAATTCAGGGAACCATGGACTTTTACCTAGCCTTGTCGTTGATTAATGCACAGTAGCGGGGGGTTCATCCACAACAGTGCGACCAATTAATGGGCCAAGGATGGGTAAATCAGAAAGCTGATAGATTTGGTCATGAAATAAAACTGCGATAATGTGTGTGTTGAACAATTCTGAAGGGGGCCAAAGGAGGAAATCGAAAACAGCATGAAGTGGTGGACTTGAGAAGGCAAAACAAACAGAGCACTTGTGCTTCACAACGAAGCGTCCGGGTGAAGCCGAGCAAAGCGAGCCAGTAGTGAAAATTTGGACTGAAAGAATGTCGGAGGGAAAAGAAGGCAATCTTGAGGGTTGTTTGGGGGAATGCATAGAGTAGGGTTAGAACAAGACACATAGCAATCACATCATAGTCTACTCAATCGGACAAGCATGCAAATGGAGATCAGATACAGCAGAGGCTATTGCCTATTTGGATTCAGTCTGGTCATGAAGTTGCAAATTTTCACAGTATCAGGCGCGGTGGTGAAGGGCGCGTAGCCCTCAAAGCTAGCGGCGCACGCCGTCACGTGCAAGACTACAAAGCAAACGCGCTTAGACCCATCAGACACGCTCACACGTGACTTTCTAAACTTAATTATACTTTTTCTGGGTAGATTGGCTGTTCCTACTGTAAAGTGGGGCCTTTGACTTGACGCAGGATGTGGGGCGTGACGCGGGCTACCATAGTGTGAATGGCCATGGTCCCAAAGCTTAAAGCTATTGGACTTCGTCATGCTGTCTGTCTTATGCATAGGAAGAAGCTTCACTCGAACTAGCAGACACAGTGAGATTTTCCTACTGAGCCTACCGAACTAATACTGTCCGCTGAGATATGCAATAGAGGCAACTGCATTCTACTACTTTCTATCCCTATTTGGCTTAGCGCTTCGTCTATTGCGCAATTAACGTCCACGATACTGAAAACAAACATTGCACCATGGCTACTCGCAGAATCATATCATCTGAAAAGACTTTCCTCGATCAGGATGACACATCGGCTCTAGCCAAGTCCGATACGGCCCCTGCGGTGCCCAAGTAAGTCGTGGCGCCCTCCACCCAATAATCATCGAGCTGTTCTCCAGACAAGGCTGACAAATCTACTAGGGAGGTTATCATGAAGCTCATGGGCTTCACTCTCGCCATGATTATTTGCCCTATTGGCTCGTACTTCCTTACAGTAAACTCTGTATTCAAAGGTACTGAGCTTCGCACAGCAATACAGAACGCAAGAACAACCGAGGCGGGAACCAGACGGCTAACTTGCGGAAATCCAGGAAACTCCTCATACGCTGGCGGCTTGGCCGCCATTATAGCCAACTTTGTGCTGATTGCTTATGTGGTCGTTGCTATGCGCGAGGACCAGTCCGAGCAACAAAGTGAGAAAAAGGAGGGCAAGAAGGACCAGTAAGAGCGGAAGGCAGCGACACTCTACGCGGTGCGCGCTCAGTTCGCCTGCATGTACTACTAGTGTTGGTGTCTGTCGCTGTGTGCGAACGGTAGTCGACTATGCTGTCTAGTTGGAGTGTCCACTAACTACACGTATGGACATGCGAGTTGATATGGGTGGAAGAATCTTTGTGTACGCTGTATACACATTGGCCTGTATATCCACAACTTTTCCTTTGGCCTGGAGATGTGGCCTTAAAATCTATGCATAAAACCTGGCCTTGAAACAAAACAAAAGAAAAAGAACGTACGGTGTTCTCGAATGTCAAAGGAAGCTATGAAATAAATTAGGCACATCATTTAAGCAGCCTTCGAAGTCTGAATGGAACAAAGGACCAAAGCAAACAGGCGCAAGACAGGGCTGAAATCAGAGGAATAAGGATGATAATAGACCGCGCGTTTCAAATGTCGAATTGCAAAACAACGATCCCAAACATAGCTTGATACAGACTACATACGGGCCAGCCAAACAGGCCACATTGGCATCACAAAATGAGGAAAGAATCAACCAACAGGGTTAGGACAGCAAGTAATAGAATAAGAAACAAATCTAAATTTGAAACCACCCAAAATGACCACGATACAACAAGCACATACACCATCACCCGACATCCCGTTTCCGGAGTGGGTGTTGCAGTGCAAAAAAGCTAACAAGAGAAAATAAGCCAGAGTGAACCATGAAACGCCAACAGTAGAAAGAGGGTTTCCCCGTTTTGGACCGAGACAGAACGACATCAAGATATAAAATAAGAGGAAAAAGGAAAAAAGAGTGGACGGATGGGATGGGAGCACACAAGTGGAATAATGAGTATGGTGTCGCTCGCCATTTTCCCGTTGCGTCGCAGGTTCGCACACGGCAAAAATTCCTGAAGCCCCCGAGCAAAAAGCCTGAGGTGAGTATGACGTAAGAAAATGCAAGCCAGCGACTATGACGCAAATAAACCATTAGGAGCCTCATTCCAACACAGAAGAAGCTGCGCCCAAAAAGGGGGTATCAATGGAGAGATGGCGAGCATAAAAGCAAAGAAAGAAAACTGGCAAACAGAATGAGAACCGATAAAAAAACAGGCGTGCTGCAATATCCAAAAGACTGGCCACTCCCGAGGGATAGTCACAGACTATGCGACAAAGTAGAACGAGAAATCAGAACTAAAGATCATGGTCCACTACCCTATTTGCGGAATGTCTTCTTGAACCAACTCTTGCGCTTCTCCTGGGGCGCAGGTGCAGCCACGGGCGTAACTGTAGAAAGCTGAGTTTGCGGGGCAGTCTGGGAGCTATAATTGTTATGGCTGTAGTTTTGACCGCCGCTAGAGCTTATTTCACTGCCGGTAGGATCGTGTTCCCCGGAAGCACCGCTTGCAGTGGTGTGGTATGAAGGATAAGCTGCGGGTGCGTTGCGGGGTCTCTGTTGGGAGTCGGAGTAGTTGTTTGAGTTTCCGTAGTAACTACCGCGATTGCCATCTCTTGGGTTGCCTGCAAGACATATATATGTTAGACGACAATCACGTTTGTATGTGGTGAAATAAAACTGAACTCACTATAGACGCTGGCACGCTTGACCCAAGTATCTTTGGAAGGGGGAACATAGTTAGAGCGCGTAGAGTAGTTTCCATCAATTGTGGCCTCGAAGTTCCTGATCGTATCAAGGGGGCGCTCCCAGCGGCTTCTAGTAGGGTTTGACACATCAGGCTCAACTGTGGAAAGAAAGGTGTTAGATGTGCGATTTCTACCAAGGTTGGGTGTATACTAAGTGGCGCAAATGTGACCGAGACATTCAATATAGTGCTACTCGTCGAAAGTACCACGATAAAAACTTACCGATCAGGTTGCCAAAGGGGTCCTTGTGCTGAATGGAGCGAAGGGAGGGCATAGAAGTTGCCTGCATGGCAGCAATGGCGGCTAGAGAGCAGACAAACCGTTAGTTAGCATGATGCGCACAATGAAAGAAATTCGGCGGTGCACTTGGCGGCTTACCGGGCTCGGCCTCATTCATGGCTAGAGAAGGGTCGGCTTTGGTGTGGAGACGACGAGATTCCTTGTCAGCGGGACTTTCGAAATTCTCGGATGTGCGAGATCCAGCTTTATTGGAGCTCAAGCTAAATCCACGAGAATGCTTGCGTTGATGGGCTGCAGTTGATTCGTTCGAAGGCGCCTGAGAAGTTTCAGTAGCCTGGCGGTCAAATTGGATGTTTGACGGGCGAGAAGAGTAGTCTTGGTGCTGGTGCTGGTGCTGTTGCTGCTGCTGCTGCTGCTGCTGATAATACTGGTCCTGGGGGTGTCTCTGGTATTGGTTTTGCTGCTGCTGGAAATTTTGGTGTTGATTGTGAGGGTTGTATCCTTGGTTGTGAGGAGCAGCAGTCTGGTATTGTTGGTCGTATGAAGCCATGGTGAAAGGGGATAGGCGGCGAGGGGGCTCGCGGGACTTTAATAGATATCAACGAAAGCTGGGATTGAGCGAGTACAGCCTAGTGCTAGCAGGAGTGTTTCGATGGGTGCACGGGCTGATAGATACGGCACACACAAGGAATGATGTGAAGGTATAGTGGATCACTAATGCCAGAGAAACAGGCCCTGGTCGGTTTTGTAGGGATCAAAGCCAAAGATGCGCAGAAACTGAGGCTGTGAAGCGGGAAAGCTGTAAACCCGACTAGGAAACGAAGCTGGAGGGCCACAAAAGCAAAAGATAATGTTGCAATGGGAGGCGTGTGGCGGCGGTTCCGGACAAACAAGGGAGCTGCGAGAGACAAACGAACGGCTTGGGGTCGAATGGTTTTACTCGACGGACGCAGCCAGATAAGGGAGAGGCAGACAGGAAGTTGAAGAATGACCGTTTCTGGTTTAATAGTGTGGCTGTGTGTCCCTTTTCTTTTTCTTGTGTGATTTGAAGAGGCAGAAAGAGGCTGCTTATACGAGCGAAAGAGTAGACTTGGTTCTTTACTAGATGTCTATTTTTTCTTTTTCTTCTCTGGTAAAGTAGACGAATCTGCGAGCAAGTGTTGCCTGGCCAGCAGGGATAAAGCCAAAGTGGAAATTGGAAGGGTGTTTTGGGATGAATCAAAGAGAGCCAAGGAAAAGAAATATGGAAGACTAAGTGAAATTATGGCTGTAAAGCTGCTCTTGGACTAGGCGATAGCGATGGCAATAGATAGCCAGCCAGGGTGAGAGCCTGTGGCTTGGGGGCGTGGGTGGGCAGAGACAAGCCAAGGAAAAGCGAGCCGGGATGGAATGGGGGTGGAAAAGATAGTGAATCGGATGGAAAAAAGAAAAAGGCTTGCGATCAATGACGATGACGAAAGTTGATATGCTGTAACGAAGCAAGCAAGGAAATAAAATGAGAATAGTGGAAAAGGCAGCGGCAGGTCGAAGTGGGAATAGTATTCGGATGTGGCAAAGAAAAAGAGGGACAGGACAAGAACATGAGCTGGAGCGAAGATCGGGTGCCGCCACTTATATATGTGTGCGACGAACATGGGCACTGGACACAAGACCAGCAACAACAGATGTACGTACCACAAACGTTTTATCGAGAAGGACCAGCCTAAAGACCACTCTCTTGCTTGGTCTCTTCTCTTCTGGTAGCTGCAAAAAAAGAATTTTTGCTCCTACTCCCTCTGCTTTTTTTCGTCGAATTTTTCACTGCATTTCCGTTTTCTATGCGACCCCCAAGCAACTTCTCTTGTGGGCGGGGGTGTGCTGGTTTAGAGTCGGGGTGCGTATCTAGATGGCGGGGGAGGGGGCGTGCAGATAGGAAATCCCTTTGCAGAATAAAGAAGCGGCCCACCAAGGCCGGCTTTTAACCCTTGTTGGCCTCACACCACCGAGCAGAGGAAGAGCTGGGTACTTCCTGCTGTAGCTAGTACTGAGGTACTTCCTGCTGTCGTTGTACCATAGCTATAGTAGAAGGCACAGAGAGTGACTTGCAGCTCGGTAGTTGTCGAATGAGGAACAAGTATAGACAACCAAAAGGGTACGTCGTGCTATATGGGAGCCACGCACCACTCGACGTAGAGCAACACATGAGCTTCCTTGGGAGTTGGGTTCTTTTCGCTACTACCACACCGTCTTGTTTACTAGCATCGCTCCTTTTGCTCGTATCGCTTGTACCTGAGGAATTTTTCCTCCTTCTCTCCTGAATTATTGCTGTTTTCCTCTGGTTCCTAAATCCGCAGCTTGGTATTATTTTGCCGCCAATTTTCTCTATACACTATGGTGCTGCTATGCATAGCGTACCTTTGCCCGCTAGGTCCTTTGGGCCGCCCCTAAATGCAAATCACGACTATACGGTGTATAGCACCCACCCACATCTGTCCAAACTATCAGGGTGACGTAGGCCACAGCCACCAAGAATCCAAGACACAGCTCGATGCCAAAACACGAACATCACCTAGCTCGAAATCAATTGAGATGTTATTCGCTCCAGCCTTTGCTGCAATCATGAAAGAGAGCTAGCGCCTAGTTAATGGCTACGTTCTTTCTTCCTTTTTCGCTACATTACTACCATTTGAGCGCGAGCTTCTTTTCTCTTTTCTCTGCGTGCCGGCCAACAAGCAAGAAAAAAGCGAGCCAGCGAACACGCGGACACGCGGACAAAGACAAGAAGGCGAGGCGATAAACTAGGTTTCAGGGGGATGACTGTGTTCTGAATGACGCCACGGGACAAGCCAGCCAGCCAGTCGAGTCCAGCCTTGATATCAGCTTCTAGTGGGCGACCTATTTGCTCCCAGTTTAAACAGCCCATCAGTTCCGCAGGAGAGGCAGATGAACCGGCAGAACGAGCATGAGACGTGTGATGTCCTCTCTCTGCCCTGTTTAAGTGATACAAAGCGAGGGGACAGGGCCTCTTGTTTAGCTGGCTCTGCCTATTTCCATCGGCCGATGGGCTTGGTCCCAGCTATCTTAGGCGGATGATCGGGGGAACCACAGCCAGCGTTAGGCCTGTGCATTTTGGTTTGCATTCAAGTTGGGGCCTATTTCTGCATTTCTGCATTTCGGCATTTCTGCATCTCCAGAAGCCTCGCTTCCAGTTCTTGCTGGCAACACGTTTGATCTTATAGCATGCAAACCTGCGCATTGCAAGATTACCTCTTGGCCAAGCCAGGCATATGCGTGGTAGTATCGCGGTGATCTAAAAGAGGCTGTTCGTATTTTGTTCCTCAATTCGTTTTCTTTCTCCATTTTTGCACAGACGTTCTGCCGAGCTTGTCCTTTTTTCCTTTCTTTTCTTTCCGTCGTCGTTCGCCGGGCTCCCATTTCCATTTTCACTTTGCCGTTTTTGAGAGACACAAAGCATGTGCCAAGAAAATCGGAAGAAAATAGCGTCAACACAAAAGCCAAGCAACGTTGGCCTTGGACGTCCGTCTTGCTGATTTACTCCAACGAGAAAAGCACTGGAAAGAAGCCACATAAAAAGTTTCAATCGCCTTTCCGAGCTTCCGGTGCTTTTCGTATGTTGAGCATGGGGGGGGGTGGACACTGGAATTCACAGGTCCTTTTGGAGGCTGCCTTGTTATCTGCTTGCAGCCTTTTCTTGTATGCAGGACGAAAGGAGAGAAGAGAAAGAGAGAGAGAGATCTCTTGAAAACAGGAAAAACACAAATAAACAGCGAGCATCTGGTAGGGAGATTCCATGGCTGCTTGATACTTCCTGTATCTGTTTCAAGATCTTGCTTTCAAGGACCTCAGACCTCAACCCCGCCGAAGCCGGTTCGTCTCTTGGTGGTTGCTTTCCGGTGTCCGCCCAAATCGTCTCTGTTCTCAAAAGGTAAAGCTTTTGGTCTGGCGGCGCTTGGTTTGTTTCACATTTTAATTTTTATCCAGCCAGCAGTCTCTCATTTGATTTGCCGTTTTAGCCTTGGCCTTTTTTAACCATTTCTTTGCTCTAGTTCCCCAGACGCGTCTTGTTTGTTTCGCAGACGGCCACAACTAAACTAACACGCACCAGTTCTCTCCCCATTCACATCCTACTTCTCTTTTCCTTGACTTGGTGCCCGGACACGTTAATAGCTGCACACGAGATTACTGCAATACACTTCAGTAGCAACCCCTAGAAAAGTCGCAGCAACCTAACCCCCTTGCCACATGATGTACTGTACTGTCTGCCTCCGTTTCATTGGCCAAATTCTTACGGCTGTATGAGAACAGCCTTTCCTTTCCTATCTAGGCAAAGGTCAGGTCAAGGACAGGGGGTGCTGGAAAGCTATCTATGCTGCTTGGCCACCTGCATTCTTTTTCTTTCATCCCAAGCATAGAGACTCAGTTGGTTGCTTGCTATAGTATGTTATGGCCTCCATGAAGAAAGACTGCTCAAGCCAGTATTAGCCTAAACTCTCATGTCCAAGACAGGAATACAGCCATGAAGATAAACGCCAGTCATCCGTCTTGTTTCTGCCTTGCTCATTCACTTCACGCACTCTATTTACGCTTACCTGCCAGCCATTTGCTACCTCAATCTTGGTCCAACGCAGGAACCAGTTTTTGACAGGCTATTGATCGTATATTCTATTATTTCCTGCTGTTTTCTATATATATACTTATTTTATTTATTTTATTTAGCCAAATCCACACCCTCGATTCACGTCGGCGCATGAGCTGGCTACACCAAGCACTTACAATCTGACCGTCTTCTGTTTCCGTCTTTGCTTGTGTGATTGCTGTTGTCTCCGCTTCATGGGCTTTACAAGTCCCGATTACTTGCGTGATTGTGTTGTCCCTCTAGACAAAAGACCATTCCCTCCACCCCATCTCTGCAGGCTGATAAACTGGCATCATGAAACACTCCAGCCATCTCCCTTATGCAATGTTGGCAAAATAACATGTGAAAACACGAACCGCTGTTTTGCATGACATACCGTAGATCTGACTATTGTTTCCATTTTCCAGAAGGAAAAAGTTCTTGTATAGCTACCCTGACGTCATTCCACTGCGCCTTGTGACTTGAGTGTATAACCATTTTAGACATTTTTTTTCTTTAAATTTGTCGTTACAGAATTTCACCAGCATTAATTCATTCATAAACTACGTCCTCGAGCTGTTTTACTTGGCTTGATATTGACGTAGACTTTTGCGTTTCATGCACGAATTTGGAGTATTCCCTCGTTAAGAGAGTAAATCTCCGACCTCGTCACTCATAGGGCAATCATAATAGGGGGGAAAAAAAGATAAAAAAAGAATCCATACCATCCATCTTCTTTGATACATCTTATCCGTCGCATCGGCATTGTGTTTCTTGGCCCTGTCTATTGATTGGTTTTTAGTTGGTAGACAGTCTGTTTCTGCTAATACACTTGTGCGCAATTTAGTGGCAAGTCAACCGATGTGCTTTCACAACACAACCTGACAACCTGTCTATATTTGTGTGTCAGTTTTCTTTTTGTCTTTTACATGCCACTGGTAATCAAAACAGCACCAGCAGCAACACAGCCTTCTCCCTAATGTTCCAAAGTCTTTAGTCCCGAGCTTGCTGTAATGAAGATGCAGCCACACCCCTTTACCCTCTTCTTGTTATCATGTATGTAGACCCAAACCTAAGTACATCTCTGCGCATATGGTGCATAGAACGAGAACCCCTTGCATTCCAAAGCCACTTGCTTACCAGTACAGCCTCTCATATAATTTGGATGATCTCGGGGTTATCGTCTCCTCGTATCCAAATTCATACCATTATGGTGCAAACAGCGTAACCTCAGCTACTCATCGTTACACAAACATTTAAGCCTGAGCCTGAACTTGAATTTACACTTCATATACAAGGCCTACTGCGACCACTGCCGTCAATCGATGCTCGACTAGCTGCTAGACAAATACCTCCATAATTTGCTACAAAGCTCTGACAACGTAAGCACAATAAACCTCTTTAAGCCCACAGGCAAGCTTACTATACTCTGTTGTACAGTCTTTGCGAAGATAAGATGTCCGCCAAGTCCTGCCACCCATACACGTAGTGGCACGCCCATATTTTTCTCAAGTGCCCATTCAGAAAGGACTCTATACAGAGGAATATGCCTGAAAAGATTCCCTCTCCGAGAACTTTTCTCGTGAATCCTCGTATACTTTCCAGTCCTTCACAAACCTACAGATAATAGCCACTCTCTGTGACACTTGGAGTTGGGTGCTCGGCACTTGAAGGCTATGCTACCACTTGAAGTTATCATTATAGTGCTAGGAGTCTCATTCTCAAAGCAGGCCGTCATGTCTTGGCCAACTATGCCCTAACGAGCCTGCCACCCACGTTTGCCTTCAATGCTCTCGGGGGATGATGAGACTTGATCTGTCTTATACTTGAGGCTTTTCAGAAGGCCTTATCAAGCTTTAGCATGTACTCTCGAACTCCTTCTCACAATGCCTCGCTGAGGGCAATGAAATGATCTGGTGGGTCTCTTTAATCCGAAGTCTGTTACTTTAACAAGCGGCTTGAACCTGAACTTGAATTTATTAAACATCTGCCAGAGTTATCAGCATCAAGCAGTAATAGATCAGCTACCAAGCGCCACTAACCCTCTGCAACGCCCACTATAGAATTCAGCCAGCTTTGGCAAAGTGGCCTACCCGGCCTCGTAGTGGTTAAAGTTTGAAAACATATGAACAACCGATGCCTCCAGTGGCGGAGTAACCATACCTCTATGTAGCGAGAATGCATCAAATCTTGTCAATTCTAGATGAGGAGAAGCTTGTTTGTCCCAATGCTAGACCAAGCGTACGACAGTTACACGATCACGGTATTGTTATTGTTATTGTATTATTCTACATCTACCTACTGTTATTTCGCAGCAATACGACGGCGTGCTCCGAACGGAAGCTGCTGGTTGATGTCATCTTTCATCAACATCTGGGCGGCCAGCACTTGTAGGTTCTGCTTAGACTTTGAGTGACTGCTATAACTTTTTAGGGTCCGGCACTTAGGCCAGGAGAGCTCTCGATCCAGCATAGCCCTAGGGCGTGCCTGCGGGGCTCCCAGGGCTGGATACCTGGTATTCTTGGTCTGCGACGCCCGCGTGTAAACTAGTCTGTAAGGCCGCCGGCTTTCGGCACGGGGGTAGGCCCCGGCACAATCACGGCATCTGTTTGATTTGATTTGATTTGAATATATTTTACGTCTACTGGAATCACTAAGATCAAACGACGCCGGATTGGTTACCGGACAGAATTCACCCTCCGCAAGGCTGACCACCGGTTTCAGGCGCGAGAAGCACGTATGCTCCCAAGCAAGCTTGTGACTC
>MKGM01000393.1:478-20392 GCA_002018265.1 Ceratocystis harringtonii | reverse complement strand
CTGGCAGACGCCCAGGCCAAGCTAGGATGTCAAAAACAGGCAACAGAACACCGTTTCAGCCTCACAAGAATACGGAGATGGAGGAGAGGCCGGTTACGTCTCGACTTCGAGGGGTGGTGGAAAGAACAAAAAGGATACCACCCTCTGAAGCCGGCGTCCCCATCGATCCCCCTTTCCGTGCCTCCCGATACAAGGGGCCTACTGGAACAGATGGACGATATACACGCTGCCAAAACTAGTGATGGAGATACTGACAAATACCATGAGTGATAGGGACATAGCTGCCTACCTAGATGTAGGGCTTGCAACCAACGAAAAGAATGAAGCCACTGGTGGGTGGACTTGCGAGGCACTGCTTAGACCATGGAGCCAAAGGTTTTCAAACAAGCCCCTTAAAAACACGAAAGCGACATGTCACGTCGCCAACGTGCTACGCCGCAACTTGAGGTTCATCCAGGAGATACAGCAATCAGAGCCCGAGCCGAGTGGGAAGGAGGAGTGGAGGAAATGTTTGCAGGATCGGAAGGAGATGTCGAGGTAGACTCCATGGGAAGGTACTGAGGTGGTTCTACTCTCAGCCACCTTCGATGGAGAGCTCTCCTGACCCTACCGCCGGACCCTAAAAAGTCGCAGGGGCTGCTGAAAATCCAGCCGTGCCTGCAACTGCTAGCCGCACGCGAGTTATACTGGAAGAAAACAAGGGCCAGCTACTTGTATGTAGAATACACCGTCGTACTGCTACGAGATAAGAGCAAGTAGATGCTAAGCAAATAGAAAAAACAAGCTCGCGATTTTCTTCGCCAAGTATCAAGTCCGAGACAGCTCATTTCAGTTTTGCAGCTACTACAAAGTAGAACCCCAGGAGACGTTGAATACATTCAGGCTCAAGATTGGTAACTAGCAATAGCATCTAGGTCTCCCTATTCAAACCATCACAGTCAACTGTACAGCCGTGCCACTTTTGTTCTGTAGCCAATATGACATCATTTGATCTTGGTGATTGCAGGCATTGAAAAAGTGAAGTCCAGGTTCCACGTTATGTTTCTCCTCGCACTATTATGTACAAAGGTCTCAAATATCGCAGGGTAGGATACACTACTCAGCCGCAAATTTCTTCTCTTACGAGGCTCAAGTAGTCAAGATGATAAACAAGCTCGCAGACTGGTGTCTGACAAGCCAATCAGTGGTTTTCTTTGCCGAGCCTCTACTTATAAGCTCGGTTCTAGACAACATATTGGGTGTGGAGGGGCGGTTGTTTGGAAGGAGCGGACTTGCCCTGTTGCCTTTAACGCAAACCTTATACTTGTCATCACAACACAGCATGGTTCAACCTAAATCAACACATCCTAACTGCGTCATCAATTGCACAATTCAAGAAAAGACTTCAAAGATCGCAATCAGGTTGATTTCCTTTGACCATTCCAATATTCTCAATTCCTTTTGATACCTTATCCAACCTGCACAAAGCCCATTACAGTGACAATGACATCAGAGCTTCCTTCTGTTGCCAACGCGTCCATGCACACCATAACTATGGCCGGACTGGCCGTTGATGTATATGGCCTTGAGGAAATGTCATCTTCGGCTACCAGGTATTCTCTTCTTTGGCTACACCACGCCCGAACACGCGACAAGAGTCACATGACGGACTTTGCGAATCGCATCATTGCCGCATGGACGGCACTACCCGAGAGTCAAGGTCGGGCCCTTATTTGCTCAGCCTTCGACCAGCGTAACCACGGAACTCGGCTGATTGATAAACGCGCTAACAAGGCGTGGAAGGATGGGAACGAAACCCATGCCCAGGATATGGTGGGTGGTATAGTCGGAATGGTTACTGATACTATGGGCCTGATCGATGTGATTGAGGGATACCTGTTTCCACAAGATATAGCTAAAAGTGGGAGCCGAATCGACCAGCATATGATTCTAGGGAAGAGTCTAGGTGGCCACACCACCTGGCAGGCGCTATTCAAAGATCCCCGAATCACGGCGGGCGTAGCCATTGTTGGCTGTCCCGATTTTATGCGTAACTATGAGTATTCCCCCATGTTTATTTGTTGCGGATAACTGACACAGGAGCAGGTCTCATGAAAGATCGCGCCCGGCGTACCAAGCTACCAACTTACGACCCATCCAATGACGGGGCAACCTTTTTAGGAAGTAAACACTTCCCTCCGGATCTAGTGGCAGAATGCCGCAAATACGACCCTCGAGGCGTACTATTCGGCACTGCAGAAATCCCAGAAGACATCGGTTCAATCGGCAACGATAAAAAGAGATGCATAAAGCAAACTCTGATGGACAAGATGGGTGGGAAGAAGGTGTTCGTGACGTTTGGCGGACAAGACAAGCTTGTTCCATATTCCATGAGCAAGCCATTTCTGGATTTTCTCTCCAAAGCCATTAAATCGTGGGATGGATACGAAGCTATCACGCTCAAGCAAAAGGTTTATGAAGAAGCCGGGCATGTATTCACGGAGCCAATGATCCAGGATTCACTAGAATTCCTGTGTGATGTCATGAAGGAAGGGCCCAACAAGGAGTCCAACGTGGAGTCCAGAGTGTAGATAACAAACAGGATTGGGACTCATTAAATCCATTATACTTGTTCACCACGGCCGCTCGGCCTTATCTTCAATATATTCGTGTCCATTCGACGATGTCTTTACAATCAGGCCACTCTTTAGCTGGTCCGCAGGGTTCAAAAACAGGCACTGGGAAACCCCCCAAGGATTTCTTCGTTGTCTCTTCCCCGCTAATGCCTCTCCAATTCCATGTGGGTCCACCCTCCATAGCTCAAGCGCAAGCCCAACACCCTGTAGACCTAAATGGTTGTCTCCCCCATCATCCATGCCAGGAGGGTCGACACCAACAAAGGCAACGCGGCTCAGGGGAAATCCAATGGCTTGACAGTGGTGGTCAACAAGACGTGGCCTTTTAAAGGCATGAGAGATTATGGTCAGCCTCGTTGGCCAGACTCTGTAGCTAGAGTAGAAAGCGGTGAGGGAAAAGATGATATTATAGTAGGAGTCGAGAGCACGATCCTCGACGTGGATACGTGAAAGCAAGGCCTCATTGGCAGCCCTTCCATTCGCCGTAGTGGCGTCGAAGGGGAAAATAGAGAAAAACGAGTTGTGGACAGCGAGGTTGTAATAGCTTTGTGCTTCGGATAGACGAGTTTCTTGGCGTGTCGGACCTCTAAGAAGGAATACAAATTCAACTGGGTTAGCCAGGAAACTAGGATTCCCGAGGGAGACAGAGCGGGGAGAAGCTAGGGAGGCCCCAGGTTCTGGATTCGAGTGCGCGAATATAGTACATAGCATACCCGGAGAAGTACAACACAGCATCAGGATCACATGCAACGCATTCAAGCCCAGCTTTTATGTGCTCAATAAACGTTGGCGTTTCTCCTTTTTGAAAAGGCGCAATTAACCATTCATCTTCGCTGAAACCGGCCGACGGTCCCCCGGACCAAATGCCATGGCAGCAAACGATTACAAGATGTGACGGCATGTTTAGAAAGCGACTGGCGAAAAGAAAGAAGATGAATTTCTTAAAATAGACGTGAATTGAGCAGTTGGAATCTTCAGAATGTGGTGAAAGTTGGTAGATGAGCAGAGGCAGGGCACGGATGAATAAATGCGAGGTTTAATTCGTATATGGCTACATACAAAATGACGCGTTTTGATGTTTTCAAGTGTGGATCTGAGGCTAAGATGCTAATGTGAATGGAGGATTCTGCTCCTATCGTAGGGGAAAGGACAAAAAGCAAAAGAGCTTTGGTCCTGGCCATGAAATGGGAAAAGCGAGGGGTCCATAAAAGTGACGATAAAATAGGACCCCGCAGTTGAATATATGAAGCTCAAGGGGAATAGACACGGAGCATGGACGAAGGGATGGTCTGGTTAACCCCTCACCATTTATTCCGATTCCTTGTGCAAATTCAGGATTTCAGACCCGAGGTACAGGCTCCCCGTGACCACCAAAGGTCCATTCTGCGAAATTTTGGCTGCTAATTCCAGAGCCTTGGCGACATCTGGCTCGGAGTGTATTCTATCTTCGGGCAGGATACGCCTTTCGCAGCGAGTCTTGAGAGCTTTGGCAGAGATTGCTGGAGGTCGCGATTCGCGCTCAAGCTCGGTGGAGCGACTCCCGTATTCTGTAAAGACAATGCTATCACGGTCCTGAACTAGCGCCCGGATAAGGTCAAGAGCCTCTTCATCTCTAGGGCTAGATAGACTCACGACCCATGTGACAGGCTCGTCATTCCGGAGGCCATGCGCAACATAGGTGCTCAAAGCCTCTACTCCAGCCATGTTATGGGCACCGTCCAGAAGAATTGGTGCTTTCCGCCCCGAGACCCTGTGGCTAATGTCCAACCTCTGCAGACGCCCAGGCATGCGCGTCCTCGCCAGCTTAGGCAGAAGCTCAGGAATCTGATCCATGGAAAAGGTTTTGGGAAAGACTTTCGAGAAAGCCAGCAAGGCGCAAGTCAGGTTCGTCACTTCATGTGGGGCAAACTTGTGTTTGGGGCATTCACGTCGCAACAAGCTTGTCAACTTCGTATCGTCGGAAATTAGGTGCAACGGGGCTTGCATCTCCTGTGCCTTATGAGCAATAACATCCAAGACATGGTAATCACTCGTATCATCGACAATGCATGGCGTCCCCGGGGTGGTGATAATCCCTGACTTTTCCGCCGCAATGGCTAGGATATTGCTCCCTAGGAATTGTTTATGGTCCATGTCAATTTTAGAGAAGATGTTGACTGATTTTTTGCGCATGACGTTGGTAGAATCCAAGCGTCCACCCATGCCAGTCTCGACCACGCCATACGATACTTTGTTTTCAGCGAAGGCTCGAAAGGCAACCAGTGTCATCATCTCGAATGGCGATAGCGGGTCGTCGTTAAAGCCGGGCAAGAGCCTTATGAATTTTTCGTGTTCAAGGTATTCTTGGATCGAGATTGGCTTGCCATTGATATGTATCGAGTCACTAGGATGGTGTACGAATGGTGATGTGAATCGACCATGGCTGATATGGGAAGAGGAACAGAGAGCAGAGAGGTAAGCACAGATACTCCCTTTGCCATTGGTTCCGGCGACATGAAAAGCTTTCCATGATTGTTTATTGGCATCGTAGAGGCGCTCCATGCGAGAGAGGCCAAGACGGATGGTTTGAGCTCGGCCAGACATTGCGCTTGGAAGAAGAGTGAAGGGGGAGACAGAGATGAGCAAATAGAGAGATAGAAACGGCGTATACGGCAGGCAAGAATGAACAAGATAGATAGTACACCTCTATATGTGAGCAAAGCAGAATCAGTAAGACTGCAAGAACAAGAAAATGGAAGCTGGAAAGAATTGGAAGGTCGGAAATGTGTGAAAAGAAAAAAGGAAAAGAAAAAGAATCAGATTGTAGAAGGCGGAGTGGCCGGCTGTCTAGGCTTTATGGCAATTGGTTTTCCTACAATTCAACTAGAACGACCAAGAGGGCAAGGATACAGATACCAACCCCGCAATCGCCGGGATTGTGCATGACATCAACAACGATGAAACTCACAATTACGGGTGGATAGTCTTATAGTGTGGCCATTTTGGCACTGATGGTTCGAGACAAGCGAAGCATAGACGTCACTTTGCGAAACTTTTTTGACAACTAGGGATAATTGATGTGGGGGGGGGGGGGGGTGTGGAGAGTTATAAACGAAGATGGAGAGAGCAGAAAAGACAGGACTAGAGCGAGGGAGAGAAGCTTTGAGAAAATAAGAAAGAAAAAGGGGACAGGTCTGTGAGTGGTTGAGCTCTATAGAGAATGTAAACCGAAATTAGACGAAAGAGCTTCCCGATGCGATGATAGTTTGTTCCCCCCAACTGCTTATTGTATCCAGACAGGAAGGAATGACAGTTGTGAAGAAAAGAAAAAAAAAAGGAAAAAAGCGTGTCCTTTGATCTATGTGATTCCAGTAGACGATAAATATATTCAAACCAAATCAAAAAGGAAAAGAGACGTGCCCTACAAGGGGGGACTCAGATACTAAAAATGACGCCCCAGGCGGGACTCGAACCCGCAACCTTTGGATATCCTGTTAAGTAGCCGGGAAGGCTGTCGTAAAAGTCCAACGCACTAACCAATTGTGCAACCAGGGCTTGCTCGGGTTTGGTCGATGTTATTACTGTATTTATTCTCTTCTCGATCCCGAGCTGTCAAAGATACGGAAGATCACATCAATTATCACCTTCGATGTAGAAGGCAATTTTGATGCCGTTAAGAAAAGCAGGCTGGTGACTCGCCTGAGGAAGCAAAGGTGGCCGGAGTCCCTGTGCAAATGGGTGAGCTCCTTCCTGACAGATAGAAAAGCCAGCCTCTCGGTCGAAGGAGGGCTTCCAGTGAGGAGGGCAGTGGGAGGTAGCCTACCACAAGGGTCCCCAGTCTCCCCCATCCTATACATGCTGTACATGGCAGAACTCTTCGTGAATCTGTCCAGCTTAGGATACGCGGATGGCGGTCTGATATACACTTCGTCAACGTCAGTTCAAGCCAATGTCCTCACTCTGAAAACCTACATGACTCGAGCAGTCGAGTGGTGCAGGGAGAATGAGCTGCGGATAGATTGGAGCAAGATAGGCGCCATGCATCTGTACACTGGCCGTAAACTCCCAAGCATGAATACAGAACTGCGACTTCCAAATGAGACGATTTTGAGTCCGGAGAAATAGATGAAGTGGCTCGGCGTCATCTGGAACACCGGTCTGAATTTCAAGACACAGTGCCAAGAGATGGCAACCAAAGCTCGGAAGACAGCAAATGTTCTGCGCCGCATCAGCAGAGTGCACAGTGGAGCCCCACCAAAGTCGGTGATGCAAGCAGTGAGAGCATGCATGCTGCCGCAGATTACATATGCGGCTACCACCTGGTTCCCCAGAGCCAGCAAGGCCAGCATGGAAACCCTGGAAAAGGCTATTAAAGAAGGTTTGCGGGCCGCGGTCCCGGTCTACAAAACGACAAACAAAAAGAGCCTGTACAGATTTTCAGCGTTCCCCAATATGACAATTATCTGCCAAGACATGCTACGGACATGAGGAATACGGGCATCGACATGAAACGCAGACCACCCTCTGTACGTGACAACTATAGATGGGAGCATCGACAAGGCGAAGGCCCTGTTACCACATCTAATCAGAGACTTGACAAAACTCTGGCCAGAGCAGGAGGGGCCAACTGAGTCACTAGCAGAGCAGCTGAGCAAGGAAAAGGTGGCCAAGGCACACCTAGTCCTACTTAGAAAAGAATCACAGGATGCGATTTGTGTCTACTCTGATGGCTCACGCAACATAGATGGTGACACCGGCGCAGACTGGGCAGTGTACTACCGAAGCCAAGTGCTCGTGCAGGGTAATGGCTCTTGCGGTAGACACAGGGAAGTGGTGGATGCAGAAGCGATTGTCGCCCTCCAGACAGTCAGAGCGGCCACTGAAGTCGCTCCCCCACAAGCAGAAGACCTGAGCCTGTGTATTGACAATTTGGGAGTGGTAAAACGGGTGGGCCAGCGGATGCAGAAGCCAGGTACTTCCCAACTCGCAATAGACGAGATCTGCTGCACCCTCGCCAGGTGGGAAAGTGGATCCGACAACCTTGCCCTGGAAAAGCCAGTAGGCAAAGTGCACTGGGTCCCAGGACACTGTGAAGTCGCAGGCAACAAAGCAGTCGACCAGCTAGCCAAAGCAGGTTGCAAGAGCAAAAATCTTCTGGTTTCAAAGGCGACAATGTCACTGACAGCGGCAAGGAGATGGAGGAACGAAGCCCTTGAAGCGGACTTCCGCCACTGGATAAAAGACAACTGCCCGAATATTAAACATATGGGTGCAGCACTGAACCAACCGAAGCTTTATGACATCGGTTGGATGAAGGGGCTACATAGGGGTACAGTTGCCCGAATTCTGGCAGCACGCTCTGGACACGGCGACTTTGAAGAGTATCACGTGTGGCTCAAGCACGTGAATGCAGAGATACGGTGCCCAGTCTCAGGTTGTGACCAGCCCAAGACATTCAGCCATCCGTGGGAGTGTCATAGGAATGAGAAGAACCTGTCCAAGAGATTTGTGCGAAAGCTCCTTGCAGGAGACAAGAGCTGCAGGTATGTGGCAGAGAAACTGGACCCTAAGTGGAGAGTATTTCGCGTTGGTACGTGAAAGGAGACGTTACGGCGGGAGGTGTGGTTTGCTCGGATATGGGAGCGCCGAGCTACCTTGTGCTTTGTTTACACTTTTTTTCCTTTGTATTGTTCTACACTCTGTTCACTGTTTTTGTTCGTTTGGTTTTCTTTTCTTCCTTTCCTTTCCTTTGGTTTTCTTTTTTTTTGTACTTCAACCACGATGGAGCGGAACCGAGCAACAAGGCAACTTGGGAGCAACTGCGCTTCGCTCGTCAAAACTCCATAGTGAACCTTGNNTTACTTGTTTGTTTTCCGTTTTCTGTTCCTTTCCTTTTCTTTTTTTTCTTTTCTTTTTATTTTCTTTTTATTTTATACTTCAACCACGATGGGGCGGAACCGATCAACAAGGCAACTTGGGAGCAACTGCGCTTCGCTCGTCAAAACTCCATAGTGAACCTTGCAGAGGGTTGATTCTGTCCGGTGGCCAATCCGGCATCGTTTCCCGTAGACGCTAAATGAATTCAAGTCAAGCTCAAGTTCCCAAACAACTTCGCTGAACCCCGACAGGTACGTCTTCGGGCCACGCTAGATAGAAAGTCTCCTGACTGTGTTGCCGGACTCTAAAAATTCATGGGAGATGCTGGATATATATGCGTTCCTGTCACTGCTGACCGCCCGGGAGGTGCTCCTGTCCGGAATATGCCGTCTCATTGCTGTGAAATAACAATAAGTAGACGTAAAATAGTACAATCAACCAATCGACCAAGCAACTTCGGATGGGCTCGAGACTCATCACAATGCGCCTATTGGCTGAAAAGTCGAAGGTGGCCCCCCAGTGCACCCGCTGCTTCGGTTGGCATGACGCAAAGAAGTGTTCAAGAGCGCAGCTGTGCAAGCACTGCGGTTTGAGCAAACATGGCAGCTCCAAGCACCCAAATGCTGTGACCTGGGGCACCAATGCGTGTCGGTCTGCTTCATTTGCCACGGCCCTCACCCAGTAGACTCCAAGGACTGCCCCCTTCGCAAAAAGGGGGCCACTTCAAAGGAGAGGCGGACGATCAGGAGGGCACAGCAGAATCTCACCTCCCAAAGGAAGAAGGCGTGTCCGAAACCGTGTAGTCTGGACCAGTCACAAGCTGATCAGATGGGCTGCACTGAGGATCCAGTGGAAAGACTCTTTCTAGAGCGTGTGCATTCCTGCCGTTGCTTCCTTCTCGAGCCCTATGTGCACCGCAGCACAAGGTACCAGATCTGCCGTTGGTAGGTTGTCGTTGAGTGGACCGTACTTGGATGGCGAGTTTGTCCCATACCGTCTCTTTCTCAGCTGTTCTGGCGTTAAGCAAATTTTGGATGAGCTCCCTTACTTCCTTGCCCATCTTGCCCACCTTTACATGAAGGGCGAACCCATTCTTGGTGCTGGTCAGCTTACAGGCTACCTCTTCTCCTTTGAAGAGGTCCCTGTTGACCCTCTGCCTCACTAATTGCTTTTCCCTCGATTATGTCTAGAGAGGCCGCGAGCGCTCGAATGTCTCGAGCTCTGGCCTCCCGCTGCTCCTTGTCCTCGTTGCACGCCTTGTCAAAAAGGTATATAAGAAGCACCCTTTTCCTGGCGGTTGGCGGGTTTACTTGTGGGGGGGGTCTGTCGTGTGGGGTCATGGTGTAATCTATCGTGCTCGTGATGTTTCCCGGAGTTTCGAGTCTCGCCGGGTCTAGGGTCTTGTAGAAAAGTTTTTCTCGGCCTTTCAGCCTCGCGAGGCTGGCATTCGCACTCAACCATATCTACACCCACCAGTTTTTTATTATCTTTGAATAAAGATCACCGGCAAGTATTTATTAGGGTTCGGTTTTATAAACCCTAAGAGACAATATAATACCTTGCTTACCTACTTGGCATTATCATCAGCCCTGTTTGAATGCGCGTATTTCACTGGCTGCTCTGGCGCTTCGCTTGGATAAAGACCGTTTCTGCTACTCGACGTTGCCATTTTTGGCACACAGAAGTACAGGAGTCCCCACTAATTTTATGTTTGTGCAATCGGGGCTAATACAATACAGTGCTGATGAACTAATCGGAGCAGCTATGAAAGAAGATCTTTTTCCAAAAAATATTGTCCTTCTTTTTTTCTTCTCACCATTACCCATCTTTTCTTCTTTCAGTGGCATATCTTCTTTCATTCTTGCCCCTTAAAACTACCGACTTTCTTTCTCCTACCGATTTCGAACCGTAAACGCGCGACCTTGGCCTTTCGCGATTCCTCATTCATTCAATAAACAATATTTTTCCTTTATCCAAAGACCCGCATTCGATTCTGCTTGAAACTGCTGCTTTTGCCGATCGCTCCGCTCCGCTTCCTTCTCAATCCTCAACCTCAGTTTATGCTTTGCGCAACCCCAATCTAATCGCGATGGGTCTTCCGTGAGTGTTTATGTCGATTTCTCAAGGCCGGCTGTCTCGTTAATGGATGACACTCAGCCTGTCAATATGGTCTTTTTCTTGTGGAAAGCTTCATGAGATAAATAGCCTGTACGCCTTCCGAGTCAAACGTTCTGGCGCCTGTAGTCAATTTAACATCCAAGCTCCCAGGTTTGGTGCTTTGAATTATCCTGCATCCTAATGAATGTCCGGCTACCCTCAGCCCAGTCTCGATTGGACCATATTAGCAAGCTTGGCCTTTTATTCTTTCTCTTTTTTCTAACAGCTGTCACCAATACTATGCTATTAGTTTGTTTGTCGAACCTTCTGAAGCTCAAGATACCACCGAAAAAAAAGAAACAACTGCGCCATGCCACCATTCTGGTATAATCCGTAGGGCTGCGCGCGCCGACAGAAACCGCGAGCGCAGGAGCCGTCTGAATCAGGCCTTGAATGATATGGCTTTGCCTCCAAACCAACAGCGCAGCACTTTGTCAATGCCTTCCACACAACGACCTCCACTCCCGCGGACCATCGGTCTAGGACTTGGATATGCCGGCCCTGACCACTCAACGACTGATGCACTAGCGCCAGATCATCACCGCACCTCGGATACCCCGTTTGAGTTCAGGGCTACGCCCGGTTCAAGCCGATTGGCTGACTTTAGTCTTGGCTTCAACCGGAGTCTTTCTCGAGAATCACCCGCTGCGGTGAATCGCTCTCGCAATCTCCGGCTACGGAATCGGAATGAGTCTATGACGTCCTTGGTCGAGTTTTCACCACCAGTTGAAGCAGCTGACCTTGGCTATATCTACAGAGAATCTACATTGTCTCCAGAAATTGATGATGCACAGTGGGAAAGAATTAGCTCTACAATGCCAACTGATGATCAGCCACCTCGCTTTGGATCTCGTCATTTATCATCTGGAACGACTCCGTTATTCATGCCCGAGTTGAGTGACCGCTCTAGCCCACAGCCTGCTACATCCGACCCCACGCCACGTGCCACGGCAAACCAATCGCGCCCATCGCAAAACGAAAGCGCTCAAGGGTCATTGCGTCGGGCTCGTGTAAGCATCTCCACGTCGGATATCCGGAGAAATAGGCATCTAAACTATACACAATCGCGAAACTGGTGGCCAGACAATGTCAACATGTCATTGGCGCTTCTGCGGCCTTCGATGTCTGAATTTTCGAGTGGCACATCTGACGGCGAGGAATACGAAGATATGGAGGATCAGAACAATACGTTTGGTCCTAATTCTGAACGCACAGCTCGACGAAACCTCCAGCAAAGCGACGAGTATGAAGGCGCTATGCATGCATTGAGTGAGTATTGGCCGGAATATTGAGGGGAAATGATACTAGGTAGCGGGCGGCTTATGATACTAATGTTATTTGTAGCCTTCATCATGCTACATGGAAGACCTACATCTCGAGAAGACGATTCTGGGAATTCCTATACTCCTACTCTAATGAGTGATGACCAAATGGAGGACGACGAAGAAATCGGCATGAATGATTTCTGGAGAGGTTTTGCGGACTAGGGCCTCTGATAAAAGAATGTTAAGCCATACGACATGGCGTGCCGTTGCCACTCAAAGGAGTTACTTCATGATAAAACCGCAAAAAAGGTATCGAGGCTTGGTATGAGGTTTTCGACAATAGTCACATTCGAGATCTTGATCTATTGAAGCTCCGTTTAAAAGAGCATGCCACTGTGCCCCTATCAATCTGACGTTATTTTGCTTTGTGTTTGTTTTTGCCACCCTTTTGTTACGGTAATGCGGTACAAGTCATATGTTTTCGGTTGTGATTTTGATTTATGTGTGGATATATACAGAAGAAGAACCCCTCCCCAACGTATCAACTGCTGTTTCAATACTTGGTGGGAGCTCCCACGCTGGCTTCTGTTTTAGGTAATATCAGCACGGTGTATGAGGGCCGGCTATGTTTCCAGGTCGTGGATTGCTGCTAAATATCACGGCTAGTGGCAACTATGTAAAATAAGATGAACGTGGAAAAAAGGCGTTGAAATGGACAAGGTTGTCGGATTTTAGCAAGACTGAAAGATAAGAGTCGGATCCAAGAAGGAGAAAAGGAGGGATAGGAATGAGACGAGGGGGATTGTTTTGGCCGAGTAATTGAGATTGGGCTAAACAAGTTAGTTTGGGCTAATAATGTCTGCAAGATCGCCAGAATTTGTTGTCAAAGTAAACAAACAACTATATGCCATTTGAAGCAAGGGGGAAGGGCTATTTTGAGACGAGGTACATATGGGTGCAAAATGGCCAATCAAGCTCTGGCTTGCTCATATTGATGCAGGAAGGCTACTTGCTACTGCTATGCTATAGCTAGACTGTAGAAAACATACAGCATCGTGTGTGCTGCCATTGCTGTTGTCTGTACTGTTCTATCTTTGCTTGCTTCGCCTTCTGATCGACTGGGCTTGCTTGCAAATTCTCCGCCTTTTTTGGTCTACTTTTTTTTCTTCGTTTTTTTCTTCTTTTTCTGCAATCTATTTAATAAGCTTGCACTTCTCTTACGCCTGGCTCGCTCGTTATTTGAAAGCCGCTGCTAGAGACTAGAGACAGGCTGCTCCTCATCCTCATTCCCATCGCTCTTTCTCTTTCTTGCCCCTATATTTCTTGAGCCCGTCTCTCGGCTTTTCTACGAATCATGAGATAAATCTCGTGGGGAGGCGTTTCTTTCTGGACAATAACACTCGCCGATTCTGGGATAGCAGCACTACTACTACCTATCAGCAAGCAGCCGGAAGAAAAAGACCGGCCCTCAAACACACAAATAACCCAGAAATGTAGTGAGCCGTTGATCACGACACACACGCACATACTATACATATACACGACTTGCCAATTGCAACCGACAACTCTTGCCCCTCAAACGAGATCGGGCAGGACAAACGACAGACACCGAAAGACGTACCACGACTAACGCCTTAAGCTGCCCGACTACTTGGCCATACACAGTCCTGTCCCAAAACGGCAACACAACAGCGAAGCCTAATTTGATACATACGCCTACAGCCGGCCTTGCCAACCCAATATCAACCGACATCTACTCAACATTGGCTTGGATTCGATACCATACGAACTCAACCTGGAGAGCATCTTTCCTTCCCAGGATCCAAGGAGGCTGCTACGTACCTATTGCGTCCAATACCAACCAGGCTGGGAAGAATATATCTGGGTAGAACTTGTCTTATACTGTCATTCTCTCTCTGCCATTTTTCTCTTGCCATCTCTTGATAACGGCCGCACTATCCGAGCAAACAAATTACCCGTCGCAAGCCGCCTCGACGAACCCTATCTCCCACTACACGCTTTCCTAGCGTTAACAAAGGCTGGAAATGGCTAGCAGCCCTCCCTCAACGGGTACTGCTATCAAGGCTGACCGCCATTACCCTCCAAATGCTCGCGTGGCCGCCGCGGCCTCTAGGCCAGATCGCCAGGGAACCCCGCGCAGGGAAAAGATGAGAGAAACATCTGCTGTGCAAGATCCGGGACTCAAGGACTATGCAAGTATTACCCATGGACAATCCTAAATATACACGTGCCTACTGTATGGAGAGGAGCATACTTGCTAACTGTTTCGTAGAGATTAGGAGAATGTCTCGGAAAAGGAGCTTTTGGCTCAGTCTACAAAGCCTTCAACTGGGGCACTGGTGAGGCTGTTGCCGTCAAACAGATCAAGCTAGGGAATTTACCTAAAAGCGAGCTTCGCATGATTGAGGTACCTCGTCTTTTTATACCCCCCTCTCCGTTATTTTCAAATACTGATTTCTATGTTCTAGTCTGAAATCGATCTCCTCAAGAACCTCCATGTAAGCACCCTATCTTGACCTTTGGAAGCTCGCCCTTCGCTCGCCGTTTGTACAAAGGCTTACTCCGTCGCTGCCCTCCTACAGCATGACAATATTGTCAAGTATATTGGCTTCGTCAAGTCAACCGACTGTCTCAACATCATCCTCGAATACTGCGAGAATGGTTCGCTGCACTCCATCTGCAAGGCCTATGGAAAGTTTCCAGAGAACCTTGTTGGCGTCTACATGACGCAGGTGCTGCAAGGCTTACAGTACCTCCATGATCAGGGTGTTATCCATCGAGATATCAAGGGGGCAAACATTCTAACTACCAAAGATGGCACTGTGAAACTGGCTGATTTTGGCGTGTCCACAAGCACACTGGCCAGTGGCCAAGATAAAGAAGCACAGGTAGTGGGAACACCTTATTGGATGGCCCCTGAAATAATCCAGCTTTCGGGAGCATCTCCGGCATCTGACATTTGGAGTGTGGGATGTACTGTCATTGAGTTGCTCCAGGGAAGGCCACCATACCATAACTTGGCGGCTATGCCAGCACTGTTTGCCATTGTGAATGATGACCATCCGCCTCTCCCCGAAGGAATATCACCTGTAAGCTCATGTGCTTCCATCTATTGTGGCTCTGTATGCGACTAGGGCTAACTGTACTGATTGCTACTAGGCTGCCAGAGACTTCCTGATGCAATGCTTTCAAAAGGACCCCAACTTGCGAGTAACCGCACGCAAGCTCCTGAGGCATGCTTGGATTGTTGGTTGTAGAAAGAGCGAGCCCCAAGTCGCTAAGACACCTTCGAATTTCAGCCAAGCCGTTGAGGAAGTCAAGCAATGGAACAAGGCACTCCAGTCTTCAGATACCCCTCTTCGAGCATCGATAGGCTCAGATGGAGGCTTACCAGGGCCAGCACCGCCTACGCGGCTCAAAGACAATGGAGTAGTACCGGTCAAGGGGGGTCCTTTGAGTCTTGTTAAGCCTCGGCAGCAACTAACCGAGGCTTTCCGGTCACCAGAATTGCAAGATGATGACAACTGGGATGATGACTTTGCGACAGCCATTTCTCCAACTGCTCTCCAGTTGCCTCGTCTGAAACCGCAAGATAATTTCGGGGGACTCTTGTCTAGTGATCGACTCAAAGCTTTTGCGTCTATTGATGGAGCGTCTTTTGACGAAGACTTGGACGGCGATTTGCTCACTATCAAAGGCCCCCCGCAACAGCAAATGATGTCCAGTTTCAACGACAGTTTCCAGGACCAGACCATTCGACCTGTTGGTCATATCCTAGCTAAGTATCAAGAAGATTCACCAGAGCCAGACGAAACCCCAAAGAAAGAAAACATCCGGAACCGGACACGGAGTTCACGGCCACGATCACCTATCAAGCATTCCAAGCTTGAACTCCCACAAAAGCCCGAGCTGGCGTTCCGGGAAAAGCAAGTGGATGACTATTCAGACTTATTTGCTGATGATGATGATGCTGCTTTCAATCGGGGATTGCATCTCGCGGCTAAACGCGGAAAGCACCAGGGTGACGCCCCGCAACTTTTTCATCCATCAGATCTCGCTGAATTCCCAAAGCCTATACAGACTGCTGCAGTGGATGGCGGTTTACAGCGCCAGCCTAGCAAGCAACCGGAATTTCCTGATCCTCCAACTCGGAGACCTCGTTTACAGATTGAAATCCAACGCTTTGCTGAAAATGATGGCGAAGAGGACTTTTCAGATATTGTTGGCCTGGAGGATAGCTTCCACAAGGATGATGCTAGCGATCGTGGTTCTGAAATAACCGATGGCCGCATGATTCTCTCTAAGCTTTCGGGTGGATCGTGGCTTGGTGATGAGGAAGAGGAAGATGATCCATTTGCCTCAATGGACCCGGGATGGGATGAAATGGATCTTGAAGCAAACATTGCTCGTGATCGCCATGCGCGCCTTTGCGAGCGCGTCGAGCAACTAGTGCGGTCTTTACAGATTACCGAGACAGATGATGTATTGTGTGACGTGACGGAAGAGCTGTTGATTATGACTTGTGAGAATCCAGAGGTCAAGAATCTGATAATCAGCTCACATGGTCTGTTGCCAATTCTCGAGATTCTTGAGCCGTGCAGTGTGAAAAGCAGACAGGACATGATTTTGCTGTTGTTGCAGGTGGTAAACGCGGTATGTTTTTGACTCGGGAATAATGCTCAACGCGAATTGACTACTAACACTGCTAGCTAGATCATCCTCGATGACGTCGAAATCCAAGAGAATCTTTGCTTTGTTGGTGGCATTCCCATCATCTCCCAATTTGTAGCACGTCAGTACTCTGATGAGATTCGCCTGGAGGCCGCTGCTTTTGTACGGCAAATGTACCAAACATCTACCTTGACTCTCCAGATGTTTGTTAGTGCTGGAGGTTTGAATGTCCTAGTGGACTTCTTAGACGAAGACTACGATAGCACGCGCGATTTGGTCCTTATTGGCGTCAACGGCATCTGGAATGTGTTTGATATGCAGGGCCCGACGCCCAAGAACGACTTTTGTCGCATTTTCTCTCGCAGCAAGATATTATATCCATTGGCCTTGGTGCTCCATCGGGTCTTGGACGAGGAAGGAGAGGATCAGGTCTCTCGTCTCATTGAAGGCCGTATTGTGGGAATCTTCTACCTGTTTTCCCAAGCCGAAAATTACGTTAAGGAGGTGGTTGCCGATCGTCAGGTGCTCAAGAGCGTCCTTAAAGATTTGCAGCGCATGTCGCCTCAGCACCAGATTACAATGCTGAAGTTCATCAAGAACCTGTCAATGTTGTCGACAACTCTCGAGTCTCTTCACTCGGCGGATGCCATCGAGTTCCTCATTGATCTTCTCAGCTACAGCATCAAACGGGGCCATAAGCACGTACGAGAGGTATCAAACCAGGTTCTCAACACCATGTTCAATCTCTGCAGGTTGAGCAAGGAGCGTCAGGAAGTTGCAGCTGTGGGTGGCATCATTCCGCTGCTACTGCGAATTATGAAGACCGACAGACCACCCAAGGAGTTTGTGCTTCCCATTTTGTGCGATATGGCACACTCGGGTCAAAAGGCCCGGCGATACTTGTGGCAGAATAAAGGCCTAGACTTTTATGTCTCGTTACTGGCTGACCAATACTGGCAAGTAACTGCTTTGGACGCTATTCATGTGTGGTGAGTTTGTTCCTTGTCAGCCTTTCTGTATTAATTAGCTTGTCATGTTGTTAACTAACCTACAACTAGGCTTCAAGAGGAAACCGCCAATGTCGAAGGCCACCTCATGCACGGTGGCTTCAGTGGGGCTATCATCTCCTGCTTTGATACTAACCGCATTAACTCTTTTGATTCCAACATTCTTGAGCCACTTTTGAAAATTGTTCGGCTGAGCCCTCCTCTGGCACTCACTCTTGCCCACCCAGAAATGCTTTCTGGCATTGTGCAACGCCTTAGTCACAAAAAAGCTGTTGTTCGGCTAAACTTGCTCCGTCTAGTTCGCAGCATTATGGATTCTTGTGACCCTGGCTACTTGGGTACTGGTGATGGCATCACTAGCCTTAACTCGAGCCAAGTTGAGAGCTTATTGGAATCGGTCAAGACCCATGCTGAAAAGGATAATGCTGTCCTGGTGCGCAACTTGGCATCGGACCTCGTTCGGTCTCATGTTGACTCCCTGGTGGCGTACGAGACTACAAGCTCTTCTTCACAGCCTGGAATGAACATGGGAGGTAGTATTGGTATCTCCAGCGGCAACGGTGTGATTGGAATCAATCTTAACGGAACTGGTGCTGGTCGTGGACCTATCCGGAGAGCTGAATCAGCTCCTCGTTATAATAGCCCATACACCCCTACTTCCGTGGGTAGTCCTTCCTCTTCCATGCCCCCAACCCCTAACGGTGGACGCCGACATCGCACTTCAAATGCTGGGCTATCTCGAGACCCCTTTGCAGATGCTTGTGCAAGCCCACGTCGAAAGACCGCGCAGGACCGTGAGCCAATGCCATACCGTCCTCGTAGCCGAGAAGGATCAATTGGCATTCCTAGAAGGGTTAGTGGCGAGCTTCCGCCCTCTGCTATGACTGGACTGTCGGGTTTATCTGGCATGGCAAAGAGGCTTCCTCGGGCGGGTAGTGTGTACCCCCGACATGGAAGCGTGTCTAATGGAACTAGCACATCTGGGAATGGTTATTCCCATGCACAAACTCAAGCCCAGGCCCAGGCCGGATACTTGAAACGAGCGCAATCGCCAATGTTCCAGCACTCGCATTCCCAATCTCTATCCCATGCATATTCGCCCTCTATAACTCATCATCAGTTGAATTCCTCCCCGTCTTCACCATCTCTCGCTGCTATGTCTGCTGCATCTGCCGACCGCTTTGCGCATGTTTCCCACCGACGATCCGAAAGTGCTCTGCGTGCGTTTGAGTCTGCTGGTGGCTTGCCTCCTAGCGCTACAAGTAAAGAGAACCTTGCCACTGGTCTTGTGGCCGATCGCGGCGGCAGTAGGCTGCGCTCTTCAACGGCACAATCAGTCGCACATGCAGTGGAAAATGCACAGAATATGACTCAACAACAACGGCAGCAGCAGGATTTAGCACATCAGCATAAGAGCAGCCATGACGGACTGAACAATAGCGGGGGAAGTGGTAGCGGAATACTTATAAAGAGGCGGAGTCGTCTGTCTGTTTCAGAAAATTGGTAGACGGCCACGGATGTCTCCGTATATTTATTTTGTCTTGGTGCTGTAAGAACAGGAGCATGGGTGGCATATTATTGCTTGGGATGCTCAAGGGTCGGCATAATTGTGCAGATTCACTTTAGTATACGATACACAACGGCTTTTGAGCTGGGTATAGATATCGTGTCTTGTTTCCCTTATTTCTTATTATTTCTTATTTCTTATTGCTTTCTGTTTTTTTTTCTTTTTCCCTTTCGGTTCTGGAAGAGGGTATTGTTTTCTTGCATGTCATGAGAGAAGGCTAACGAATAACTCATGGACTTGGAGATATGGGTATGAGAAATGAAGGGCGGACACCAATAAAGGAAGTATCTTGATGATAAGCAACGAAACACAGTTATGTACTAAGGCTTGTTGAACTGGCATGCCTTGAGGCTATGAACAAGCTATGAAGACAACTGTGAGGCTCTGGATTGAATCAGGTTGTTCTTCATTATTTTCCCTTTCTTTAGAACTAGGGGCATTAACATTAGATCTATTGTTTGTTTGTTTGTGCTATTTAACGTCTACCTACTGTTTTTCCGCAGCAATATGACGGCATATTCCGGACGGGAGCACCTCCCGGGCGGTCAGCAGTGACAGGAACGCATGGATGTCGAGCATCTCCTATGACTTTTGAGGGTCCGGCAATATAGTCAGGAGGCTCTCCATCTAGCGTGGCCCCAGGACGTACCTGTCGGGTTCCAGGATTGGTTACCTGGTGTTTTTGGTAGATGGCAACCGCGTGATAAAAAACTAGTCTAAAAGGCCACCGGCTATCGGCACGGGGGGTAGGCCCC
>MKGM01000392.1:10271-20674 GCA_002018265.1 Ceratocystis harringtonii | reverse complement strand
GGGGGGGGGGGGGGGGCTTTGTGATTTGGATAATAGCGCATTGCCCATGCCTCTTTGGCATGGTAGAAGTCGTAGGGTGGTAGTTAGAGATTAGAGCGTGGGGGGACTGCAGGTAGGCAGAATGGCCTCCTTTTTGTTGGTGAGAAAACAGTATAGCTCCTACGATGTGGCAGTTGATTGTTGCGTTATTCTTTGCAATTGCTCAGCCCCCGGGGCTAATTCTACAGCCAGCAACAGACGCTCATCAGTTGGGTGTTTTTGTGTCTCGAAGTTCTGGCTCTGGCTCTGGCTCGGTTTCGGGCTCGGGCTTGGGCTTAGTCAAGTGAGGTTGACGTTTCCAAGTCATGTACGTGTGTGGCGGGCAGGGGAGCTGGGCTGACTAGGGTTAAAGGACTAGGCTAGCAGAGCTGGAAACAAAGTTGGTCTCTGATAACGTAATACGGGCTGTGTCCACTTTTCTTTACCCCTCTTCTTCTTCCTCTTGACCCAACCAGAAAAGACTTCCTAGGGACCTTGGGACACAACAGCCAAGGCCCACGGCTCTAGGCTGGCCCATGGCAGCCCTTCTTCGAGCCCTCCTCTTTATCCAAGCCCTGTAACCTAAAATAGGACTGGCTATTTGCTACATGCACTATGTTGTACCTGTCCGTGACTAGACAGAACAAGGTCTCCATTGGCACTAGCAAGCCGGGGCCTTTGTTATTGATGCACACATACATACCACACACGCAGACACGCAGACACGCAAAACCGCAGATACAGACTTGCGGGAGGGCAGCATGAAGAAGGATAGTATCAGTAAGGGATTCCATCCTATAAAGAAAACGCCGTCGACGCTCTTCTATATCTCTCCATCCCTCCCTCGCTTACTTTTACGGTGTCCCCACGTCGCAGATGCTCATAAAGGGCCTGTTGCGTCAGCACGTTGGGGGCGGGCCATGGGGAAAAAAGAATGGAAATAAACATGAAAATAAAGGCAGGAATAAAAACTACAAGAAAACAAAACAAGCACATACCACACGCACGCTGCCGATGGATAGCGTGTGTAAAAGTACTTGTGTGACTTTGCTAGACGACATGACAGTAGAACCAACCACAACCCAGGGGCAGACAACCGCCAGAACCACGATACGCACGCGCGCATATATATATATGTGGGTTTGTGTGTCTTCCTTGCTCGTCGTCTCCATCCGTATCCAAAGCCATACTTGTGTACACAATATACACAAGCAAACACGGCATACGGATGTCTATGCATGAAGTAGCGCCCCATCCTTCTAGTACGCAACTCCTCCGCCCGGTTTCTTTGCTTGTCATCCTCGCCAGTCTTCCTGATTCAGTGCAGTCTCTTATGTCATTTCCTAGACCCATTGTCACGCACGCTTAGGCATCAAGGGAAAATAAAGTAGCGTCATACAGAGGAAACTACACAAGCAAAGGAGACAAGACCCCTGTAGGGCTTGCGCTCCAGCTTCGTAGAAGTTAATTGTTGAAGCTCTCCACGACCAGTACAACATGACATCAACACAATGGGCTGGACGTCTCTCCTTTCCCCTCCAGCAGCGTATTAGGTGCCGGGGCCAGCTTTTAAGGCGTTATTATCCATGTCAAAATCTTGTTTATTTGCCAATGACATCAGTGCAGCAGGCTCTCGCTAAGCAGCCCACGTAGGAAAATACCAAGGCGGGAAGACTCGGGATTCATAGCTTTTTCATTCTTTATTTTTTCTCTCTTTACACCTCGTAATGCAATGATGCTGATGCTCATCTTAGCAGCTTGTCGAGATCACATTGCGGACGGCATATGAGCCCAAGACCCGGGCCGAGCCCGATTTTAGTCTGGAGCTTGGTATGTCAAGAGTAGTATTAGCACTCACACCCACACCCACACCCACGCCTAACGAAATATCTTGGAAACATGGTCTGTCCACACGCGATAGCCTTCCAATGCAATACGGGGTGCGCGAGACACCAACCAGGATTTAACTGCCAACTGAATGCAATAGAACATGTAGCTTAATCAGGGTGTGCAAGCAATCCGCCTGCCCTTGCGAAACTGCGCATCAGGTACTGATACATGTGTGGCAAACATGCGCCAAGCGGTGGGATATTAATGGGCGTGGCTATTGTGAAAATCATATGCAGACATTGAGCTAAATGAAAAGGAGTGTGCAGGTCTTCTCTAGGAAGTTTGATAGACTCGTGGTAGCCAGATACAGAGTCCCAATTGCATTTCCAACGTGCCGAAGAGGGACGTCCAAGCCCAAAGGAGTCCAATGATCACCAGTAGGCTGCTTACAGCCCACCTAACTGCTCTCTTCTACATCATAAAGACAGCGTCCTAAGCCAGCTGTGGCAATGTATATGCATTTGGGTTTGATACTCGTGAGTCGGTGAGGGCCTAGGTAGAACGCTGTTGGCCCTTGGACATAAGTGCAAGTGAGCCTGGGCTTTGACATGAGCCATTTACAAAGCAATAGTGGCGGTTGGCTCACAGAGCCTGGCGCATATTTTATGAAAAGTTTCAGTCTGTGGGGTTTGCTCAAGATAAAGTAGACGAATAAAGAGAGGAGCAAGTCATCAACATGTGTTACTCTGTTGAAACTTGTCATCATAAAATCAACCCTAGTGTGCACTATCATAACCCTAGTTGTTCTTGAAACTTAACGCGCCTCGATCTTTGCTGAGCGAAGCAAGCAAGTTGTAACGAATCCCTCTGCAAAACAAAGGAAACGGATAGCAGCATTTGACTTAAAGCGTGCTCCTATTGCGGCTCATTACCTCTTCTCAGGTTGATTACTAACACGCAGATAGCCGGTGACTTGGACGGCCGGGCTGGTCTTTTTATTGTTACTATTGTTATTATCTTCTGGCCCTGCCGTTGAAGCCAGGATATAAACAAAGATAGCTATGGATGGAGGAATGGGCTGGGGGATACGGGACTCTGCGTGCATCTGCGCTTGTCCAGATCTTGGATAGATTGTGACAAGATCGGTGTGGCTGTGGCTTAGGAGGCACGAGTATAGACTTCAGATTACAGACAAACAAGGAGCAAACGGAAAGGAGCCAACGACACTTGTCTGCTCTTTGTTTCGCACCAAAACACCAGATACGTCTATATTAAAAACAAACGACGCTGTGCTCAGGTGTACAGGCGTACACGACCACATAGTTTTATGCAGCGTAGGCCCTGTAAGTTATACTACATGCCACTAGACGGCAGCGGATATTGATGCGTGCAGCTTGTGATAAAGATGGTATGTAGAAGAAGGAGCAGAGGAGAAGTAGAAGTAGTGGAAGAAGTGGAAGAAGTAGAAGAGGTAGCGCAGGAGTCGGAGTGGCAAAGCCTAAGCATAGAGGGAGGAGGGCGGAAAAGGGAAAGGCAGGACAACCTGAACAGTAAAAAAAAGTCCACAGCCGCGATGTCTTTGCGGGATGTTACACGTGTAACAATCTAGAAATGCAATGTCGGTTTCTAAGACAGCATTTTAATTTGATGATATTACTTTTGTAGCTACTTTCGGTCCGTCGAGCTTCGCCGTATTGCTATCTTGCGGTGTTGTGTCTTTTGCGTTTATTTGTTCGTTGCTGTTCGTTGCCCCGTTTTGATTTGAATATATTTGATAATATATTGTACGTTTGCTGAGCATTGCTCCGTTGCCAACTCATATAAGATCCAAGTCGCTGTCTAAGTGCCAGGTTACTGTAACTTGTGGCTTGGCACGGTTTTGGTGGTCATGCAGGTACCGTATACAAAAGGCACGATAAAATGCGCACTGAAAATCTTGTACCACCCCAGTATAACTGCGTGTCCAACTACCGTTGGCTGTCCATAAACCGCTATATTAATGGAGGCGGCAGAGCAACTAGGTGGAAGAGGGCAAAGGTAAACGATGAGATGGCGGCATAGAGCTTGAGAGACCTTTAACCTTCATTGTCGCTGGCTGGAGATAGAAAAAGGGTGCTCTCTGTCTTTGTAGGTGGCCTACTAGCATAGCAAGCTGCATATGCTACTGTCCTACTTCCCGCCTTGACTATCCCCTTTCATCTCTTCCTCGTTGTCCTCTTGATGCATTGACTGCTGCTATCCTTCGCTCGACGAGGAACCAATCCTTCAGATTGCGTTTCATAATAATTCTTCTAGGGCAGCTACATTTAATCGTTGCAGGGGAAACCAGGCTCTGGGAGATACGTCCAAACGGCCGAACAACCAGAGCTATCAACGGCCCCCCGAATGTGTATAAAAGCCTGGCCTTTCTCATCTCAAGCTCATCTCATGGCTTGTCCACTTGCAACTCGCATCCATCTTTGCTTCGTTGTCTAGTGTTTTCCGCCTTTGATTTGCTACTTACTGTCTTGTCTCGCCCTGTGCTTTTAGTCTTCTTTATAAGAACGATCTCCTTCGATATCTCTGTCCTCCTTTCCCCTGTGAAAAACTAGCTACTGGGCTCTCCATACCCACTTGCCGTTTAGATATAGGTAAGGCCTACGCAGCGACTATATGTTTTGCTGGGCTGACAACTGACTCTTAGTGGCTGCCATTTAGTCTCTCTCCCCGTTTCACCTACAGCCGTCGTCAAGTCACACTTTCATACCCACTGCTACATGCAATGTGCAACTTTGACGAATACCGCTTCACTTGTGGCCACAGTGTCACTCGTCTGACTTCCCACTGCCACTACGCTCGCTGCCACCCACAGCACAGATGCATGGGCATGCACATTCTGCGCAATACGTGGGAGCAAACTGGCGCATGCGAAACGTGTCAACAGGCTGCTTCGAGATAGTTTACTGAAGCCCGCCAAAGCTTGTACCCGCCGCGCAAGTGAGAGAATATATTTGGTAGCAAGGGAATAGCCTCCAGGACAGATTCTCCAATCTTGCCACAAAAGAGACCACATGAATCTCTTGCCAGGAAACATACCCTAGGAAGGGGCCCCAAGCTCGCTTTGTTTTTTTCTTTTTCTTTTTCTTTTTTTCGTCGCCCACTCTTCCCGGTTCTCAAAAGTTCTACTCTAATACACAGTCATTCCGTTCTATATGCAAAAAAAGGGCGATACCTGCTTGGCGTGAACTGAATTAAACACAAACGGTGTCCTCTGTATTATGTAGCTATGGGCGGGCGGTCTGGCTCGGACCCGCCTCGTGTCTCTGCTGGGCGGCTGCTGGTTGGTATCCTACTTCTCCATGTTTGTAGCGTCCTTTACTAGACCAACCACGTTGTAGCGTTTAGCAAAGAAGGTTACCCAGTCATTAAGGGTCGACTTTTCTTTGTCTGTCAGGTCCTGCCACTCGGACTTCACGTCTTCGTCCTTTGTAGACACCTTGGCGAGAGCCCGAGAAGCGTCTTTTCCAGCAAAGGCTATAGCGGGGAAGAATAGTTGAGGGGGCGAGGCGCTTTGTTAGCATCGATCGCTCTATTCATAGTGGCTTAGCTTCCTGCTCTGCAGACACTCACCAGCGTATGGCCCTCCCGGCTGATAGGCCTTGTTACCCGTCACATCATACACAATGCCTTTGATGGCAACATAGCACTTCGAGCCCTCGGAACCTAGCCGAACCGCTGTTAGAATCGGGTATACCATGCGCAAATAAAAACATCTAATGCACCTACCGTTGGCTTGAGCTAAGCTCTCTAGCGATATGAGGTCATCCTTGGGGGGTGCCAGATCGACGGGGGTTTTGGGTTCAAACTTTCCGGCCATTTTGATTGGATGAAATGAAGTGAGAAGCGAAAAGAGAGGAGGAAATGGATGTCTGAAAAGAAAAAAAAAAGAACAAAAAAAAAAGTCCACAGCAGCTTACCCAAGTCTCTCAAGGTAAAGAGTGAAGACGTCACTGAAAAGAAGCTCTTTTCAAGCTGTAGCAATCTTGTTGAGGTTGGCTCGCAAGTAACTGGCCTCTTCCTATTGGTCAAAGCTCTCGGTAACAGGCAGGTAGGTAAATGCCCCACCAGGGGCTGGCAGGGGCTGACAGCTGACATGGCACAGATGCTGACATGGGGTTTAATCGTCAATACCCGCTTTCACTTTTCCTTCATCCCCAGGAACCAGCCAACCGAGCCAGCCAACACTTGTCCGCTGCGATAACGGCTTCCCATTATCCCTTCTTTCCCCCAATCGACTCTCAAATGACGTAGCCACCCGCCTCCATCCTCCCGTCAATACTCGCCACCAATGCTACACACCGCGGCTTTCCCCCGGCGGTCAGCCGCCGTTGCTGTCCGTTCTCTCATGGTCCAGATGCCGCTGCAGCCCATCTCCGGGCTCCGTGCAACACAAGCAGCAACAGTGCTTGATCTTTGTGATCTCTGTCCCACCATGAGATTCGTTGCCCGACGTTTCCAATCAACTAATTCGGATTCCGGCTTGGAGGCTCAGGTGCCGAATCCTAGGGTCCCACGTAACATGACGCCACCTCGGCCTGAGAAGAAGTACAAGTACATCTGGCGGGACCCAAGCACATTTACCTCATGGAAGGACTACTGGGATGAGCTGAACCCCAAGTTCTTGATCGAAAAGGAATACTGGAAGGAGTCGTACGGGCGAAACAAGCCGCTGACTGTGGCATGGTTCATGTTGTGAGTACCAGGCCGCAAGGACAAGCAGTTCCCTCCCTCCAATCCGCCTCTTCTTCTAACTCTGCCTTTTAGCGTCTTCTTTGTCTGGACACCTGCCTGCGTTGCCGTCTTTTACGATCAATTTATCAAGCCCGACCCGACGTCCAAGTTCCCCTCGCGTGTGAGAAAGCACCTGCGCAAAGCTATCTACTGGGCGAAATACAAGCGAGACGATACGCGGGCTATGGAAAGCTTCATGCAGGCCTTCCAGGCCATGCAGGACCTGAAAATGGACCCGTTCTCCGACGAGTGCATGGGCGCCTACATGCTGATGATCAAGTACCTCGGCACGCTGCAGCGCTTCAACCAGGCACTGGACATTTGCATGGTGCGCCGCCAGGCCTGTCTTGAGTGGGTGGCAAATCTGGCTGACCTTGTTGATCGTGGCCTGGTTGACCAGTTTGGTGCTGTCCGAGCTGGCGACGAGGACGTGGTGTCTTCTGTTCTGCCAAATGCCGGTGGGGAGAATGTATGGGCACGGCGTACGCGGCTGCTCAAGTGGGCTGTGGTTATGAGCGCTGAGATGGGGACGCAGTGCCATAGCGAAGGCTCGTATGACGCGCTGCACAAACGCGGCAGAGAGCTCTTGGAGTGGGCTGTTAGCCAGGCGCTCAAGGAAAATCAGCGTCGTTTCCAGAAGGGCGTCAAGGCTATGGAGGACGACTGGATGTCGGCAGACCAGATTGCGAATCTGTTCCAAAGTAAGTCCATTTAGTTTGTAGCCTTTTTCCGGTCTCGTTTCAGCGCAATGCAATCAGATTACTAACTAGTGGTGGTGGTCACGGATTTTAGTGCTTGGAAATGCGTATCAACAATCGGGGGATGATGACCTCAGCATCCCACTCTTTTTCAAGGGCCTACAGATGTGCAAGGACCGCTGCGACCAGTCACTGCTAAGTACGATGCGTTGATTTACAGATTTAACCTAGCAGACAGGAACTGTGCTAATCCAAAGTACCCTCCAGTGATATCCATGGCTGCCAGCTTCTTCAACACTGACCCCGAGGCGGTTGTCCCATCTCAGCGCCGGGACGAAATTTATGCCACACTCGCCCCTAGCGATCGCGAGGCGCTGCCAAAAACTGTACGGGAGGCCATTTCTGCGTCACGTAACTGGACGCGCATTGTCAACCGGCAGCTCAACGACATCCCGTTATGGGAGTACACGCCTAGCTGCAAGCAGGCAGCCGTCACATCCAAGCTGCTACACGGCGAGCTTCTGTGGCACGAGGGCAAGTACGATGAGGCGCGCCGCAAGTTCGAGCTCTCTCTCTCAGCTGCAAACTTGTTTGAGAATCCACAGGGTGCCAGAGATGCACAGGCGGCTCTGGGGCGGCCAGTTCCGGCTACAGCGGATGCAACTGGCAAGGCCGGCGAAAAGGCTAGCTGAGGCTAAGGATTAGAGGAGCAGCAGTTAAATTGGTGGCGGACGGCCGTGTATGTGTGTAGATAGACGGATGGGTGGGCGAGCATGCTCTGTAGGTCATGCTACACCACATGTGTAAGACTAGGCGCAGTGTAAGAATTAAATGCTGTATACAAATTGACGAGGCAAATAGACGAAGCACTGGCCGAGCTGCGCTCTCTTCCTCTCTTCTTCTCTTCGTCTCTCCGTCTCTCTTGCTACAACAAGGTATACACAAGTAGACATTTCAACACTTCGCTACACGCTACACGCTAGCACCGAGGTCTTCTCTCGGACAAGCGATAAGCGATGCCAAGTACGGCCAATCAGACGCGGCTGCTAAGCGCAAAGCGCAAAGCGAGCCAGAGCGGGTGGGCTGGGCTGCATGGGGCGTCAGAGAGGCCGGCCCAACAGACGAAAAGGTCAAGAAACAGAAAGGATGCAAAGACAAAGACAAGAGCTCTGAGAAACAGGCCAACAAAAAAACGGGGAGCTCAGCACCAGCCAACTGTGTAGCCCCCTGCCAGCCCGATCCATCCGTCTCTGGGAAATAATCAAATAGGGCATTTATTAGAATAAGCTGTCCTCACCGGCTGTAGCTAAGCGCCGAGAAAGGGCACTAATGCGACAGTTCATATTTTTTGGTACAAGCCTCCTCGCTGTTGCTTCCGTTTCTCTCCATAGCGTCCATGCAGTTGAGGCGCAAAGCAGCCCTTTTTTTCTCTCTCTCTTCCTCCAGTCCCGAGATTTTGGAAACAGGAACAGAGGAAGAAACATGAGCGCATATTGCGATTCCTTTCCAAGTAAGCAACGATGAATGCACCCCCTGAAAGGAATAAGGGCCAGAAGAAAGAAGGTGGAGGAGGTGAAGAAAGAGAGTAAAGAGAGTGGAAAGATGCCGAAGGATGTGGAAAAAAAGAAGAAAGAAGAAAAGAAGCGCGGAAAAGGGGATGAAATCGATAAAAAAAGAAGAAGACGGAGACAAAGGCCGCGCACTATCACGCACCTCGCAACGTCTACCCTTCCCTCCCCTCCCCTCCCCTCCTCCCCTCCTCCCCTTGTTCTTTCCGCTTCTTGTCCCCCTTCATCGAGCAGGCGTCCGGTAGCCCTACACCACCAGCACGGCACTCCATCCTCATCGGCCAAGACCGCAATACTCTTCCCTACACAGCCTAAGGGAGCTCAATTTCTAGGTCTGCCTAGGCTGTGTTGGACTGGGTCGTTCAAACCGGCCGCCGCTTGCTGCAGGTGAAGGGTGTGTGAATGAACACAGGGTAAAAATAGTGGGGAAAGCTCTGCTCTGCACCGCTCTGCACTGCTCTGCCCTGCCCTGCTCTGCCCTGTCCTCTCCCAGCCCTGTCCCTGTCCGTTTTAGACCCTAGAACCCTAGAGCAATAGCTTAGCTATTGTACTGTCGCTCTACGCTGGAGAACCCTGCCAGCAGGCGTCCCACCCGGCCATAGGCCTGCAATATCCCAAGATACGGGCAGCTAGCAACTTGGTATGTACAGATACACACACATGTCACTGGCGCATGCGTAGGTCAGTAAGACGCATCTGCAAGCAATGTACAGGTACAAGAAACCATTGCCATCCCATCCCGCGCAATGTCCGGCTCATGCAGCCGGTCCAAAAGCTGAATGCAACAAAGTAACTGAATTTCAACCAAGCCAACCACACAGCACAAACAGCCGCGCTGAGCATCACAAGCCTCTGTTGCTCTTGCGCATCGACCCTACCTGTGACTGGACTTGCGTTCCAGCAGAGCAATAATGTTAGGTTGGGCCTGAATTGTTAGCTTCCTTCTGTCAGCTCCAGCAATTCCGCACCTCTCTTTTCTCGTTCTCTCACGCGCTCTCTCGCTTGCCCCCTCCCCCCCCCTACTCTTATGTTGTCTCTGTCTCGTTCTGCTACATAGCGGCCGTCCTATTGCCGCTTAATTCCATCCATCAATCCGTCCACTAGACGAACGTACCATATAGGCTGCGCAAAATGCCCATCAGTATGTAACACTCTTCCATCAGTATGTCTAGTAGCCTCGGTCCGCGCTTGACGCGGCCAGTATAGCACATCGACTATTGATGGCAAGATAAAGCACCCTTCCATCCAGTGACTGAGGTGTGGTAAGCGGGCAGCGGGCAGGACCACCGGTGTAAGCTCTGCCCACGACCCCTCAATGTCTCATTACCAGTTACTAGACACTATTTCTTTTTCTATCTTAATCTACCATTAATAACTAAAGATATGCACGTGGTCTGTTTTTGACTTCCATCCCACTGCTATTTCCATCTTCTTTTTTGTCCGCCTCGGAAATCTTTCCACTCAGCCCAAGTCAGATAGGCGGTGATTATATTGTGTCTTTTTTCCTATCCCCCTCTCC
>MKGM01000392.1:0-10249 GCA_002018265.1 Ceratocystis harringtonii | reverse complement strand
CCCTCTCTGTCCTCTCTCTCCCCCTCCCTCTTCCCTCTCTTTCACCCTCGTTTGGCCACTTGCTAATGCTTTTTCGCCCGCAACTCGAGTTTGTGTGTATGAGTCCTGCAGCAGCATGACACTATTCCCATATGGGCCGCCTAGATGGGCCTTTGTTTGTTGCTAGCACCCCGCCCCTCTCCTCTCTTTTTCCCCTGCACTAACCCCGGCCCTTGGCCCTAGCATTATTAGCCTTTGACTTACACAGAAAACTTTGTATCTTGTCTAGTCTTTTGCCTATAATTTGTACCTTTGTGCTACTAACTAACATCTTATTCTGCCAGTCCCTAGGATCATGCAGATCGCATCCTTCAACTACTAACGAGCGACCTAGAAACCCGGCCAGGTTACTTTTTCTCAACGACAGGCAGGGGAGAGGGGTGTGTGTTGTTTTCCTTTTTTCTTTTTCTTTTTCGCTCTCGTCATTTCTGCTAGAGAGACGAGACCCTTTGTTCCCCTCTTCTTTCTTCCCGGTCGTCCTCTATCCCATGACCCCCCTTCGCTTGTCGACGTCGCTATCACTTTGTTCAGGGCAGATTTGTCTCCATGCACGCCCTTATACCCAAATGCAACCCTGTTCGATGCGGTCTGTGTTATAGAAGGTATGGTTTCTAATGCTGGTATGACCTTTGCAGGGTGTTAGCTCTGTTTTCCCTTTCTTTCTTCCTTGTGCTTCTTCTGCCAAATCTGTACGGATGTAAGTCTAACACATATATATCCCTTCTCTCTGCCATCTTGAAACCAACAGAGACACCGCACCATCGCAGCTTCTCTTCATTCCCCCCAGTATCGTCTCCATTGCTGTCTTCCCTTCCCTTTTGTCTTGTCTCCAATCGTTGCTCTTCCTTGCCATGCCTCAAACATTCCCCCCCAATCACCCATCTCCTCCATCCCCATCTTCATCGACCTTTAACGTCGCCTTGCCTAGTATGGACCTACTTGCCGTCAGCTACCCTAACCCTACTATTGGCACCATGTTCAATCCTTATGATTATTCCAATGTCTTTCCCCAAAACACCGCGGCCTCCGGTCTCCAGAGCCCCCGTCAACAAAACTTTGCTCCTGTTGTATCGCTGGCCGTCCCTGAGGTAGATACTAGAGCCGGAGCTCAAGCCCAAGATATCCTACCTGTATGTGTACTTCTCAAAACGCTCTTCTGCTGCTCTATTGTGCTAACTAGATTTCGTTTAACAGCTCGACTTTTCTGTCTTCAACACTCGCCCCGCCGACTTGTCGTCGTCCCTCGAGGCTCATGGCAGTCCCTCTATGGATTCCATCAAGCACGCACCTTCCCCAGCGCTCACTTTCATAGAGGACCACAGTGACCCTGATCAATCAGGCTCCCCAGAGACCACAGTGGGCAGCAATAATGATGCATCCCGTTCCAAGAAACAGAGAGAAAGCCGGTACAAAAATGCCTCTCCTGCTGTCCTCGGTGTAAGTAACTACTCAAGCCTGAAATGACCATTAGCTTTACCGGAAGTCTAACCAAGGCCTTTTTCTCTCATCCAACAGCGCCGGCGGGCCCAAAACAGGGCATCGCAGCGGGCCTACCGCCAGCGCAAGGAGCAGCGCATCCAAGACTTGGAAAAGGAGCTCGACGAACAAAAGCAGAACTATGCCAACCTCCAGGCGGTTTACATAGATTTGCAGCAAAAGTACGCAGAGATCAGCGGGTGCGCGCCATCCAACACACTTTTCTTTCAATCACACGTTGTGGCGGCTAATGCGCCAACCGGCTCAAGACTCTCGCCATCATATGGACTGCCTGTAGCCCATCGACGTGACCTGAGTATGTCTTCTCTGGCATCTCTGTCGCCTTCCCTGGAAGTCCCATTGTCTACTCCGCCTCTAGCCTCTACGTCTCTCCCTGTTTCCCACCAGCAGCAACAGCAAGTGAGGCTAGGAAGCTCTCAGCCAGTGACTCCAGCTTTGGTTCCAGGAAATTCCCTTATGTCATCTCCGGGCTTGAGTCTAGGAGATGGCTGGCCGCTATACCCAACAAACATGTCCTATCTTGCCGTATAATAGACCAAGATATAATCATGTGTGCACATCCGCACGCAGCCAACACAAGCCCCGAATCATGCCCAGAACACGTGCTGCAATTTTCCGATATGTTTATGCTCAGGCGAGAGTCCTTTCGGCTCGGGAGCATCAACATATGAAAATAAGCCATCGTATGTATCCCGATTGAGAGATGGTATGGAGCGCCAACGCCCTAGGTTTAGCTGGCCTAGCTCCTCTTATCTCTACTAGTCTGTCAGCATGATAACGACACTCGGGAGCGCACTTTTGCCAGTATATATCCAATATCCTTATCGCTCAAAGCCTCGCCATAGAATTGCGGCTGGTGACTCCAAAATGCGGGCGCCTTTTAGCAGTGCTTTAGCTACTTTCAGGACTATCCGGGCTCATGTTTTAAAGGGCAAGAAGCAATCGCGATGTCGGCGCTGAAACTGCAACCAGCATCAAGTTTGACAGTATTAAAGGTTCCGAAGCATTCTTTAGACAGCGAGAACAAATGCGTGGCGCACAAGCGGAGGGATGGGGCGAATGCTAGAGAATTGTATCTGCGGGCATAGTGTTTTGATAAGGAGCAGAACATGTACTAGATAAGCAACAATCTATAAACATTGATAGAGCCATGTGCGAGGAGTCCAGCCTCGATGATGCGATGTCTCCATCCGCTTGTCTAGATCAAAGGAGGCCGATAAGATGCCAGATTGCCAGATTGCCCAGTGGCAAGTAGCTAATACGGAGCCCGCGTCACGTGCGCTTTTTATTCTACTACAGTATAATCGGTGTAATTCAAAGGCCGAAACGAAGGATGCACGAGGGCCTTGATGGTTGCTAGCTGGTTTTTCACGATCGAGCACTCAAAGAAAAGATGGCAGCTACCAAGATAAAGATAAAACAGTGGCCTAACTTTCTAATGATAGTTTCTGACGACGTAATTGAGCGATATGACGTAGAGCCAAGCCTAGAGTCCAGGATTTTGGCAGGGATGTCGCTTTCAACTTATATGCGCGGGTATGGCCTGTGTTGGCTGGTCCTTTGCCCTTTTTTTTCCTTTCTTTTTCTGGCTTTGCTCACCAGCATTCATTTAGTGAGGCTGCGCATGCAGATGCAAAAGGACTAGCAATTGCTGTGCAGTGCAGTGCATTAGGGAACGTTGGAAGAGCAACCCCGGCATGGATGATGACATAAGCCCAGCCAGTTGATTTTGCTAGGCCGTTAACCCAATCATCGCGACCAATGGAGTGCAAATGGCAAATGGCAAATGGCAACAGGCAACCGAGAAAAACAAACGCCTGTCCCAAAACGGAGCGAGGACAAATTCCCAACAACTCCCCCCAATTTTGTTGTGGTAATTACTACAAGTAAATAATAAGTGACTCCTTGCGATGGTGCATCGAAAGGCGAATGATCGAATGACATCGCGTGACCAACGTGCTAGGCTTCCCGAAGCCCCAAAAAACTAGCAACAGAAGACGCTGGGATTGCGCTAAAGTGGCCCGTTCAGCGACACCCGCCCTAGCTGGCTCATCCTTTGTTTCTTCATATTGAGTCAACTTTTGCTTCTTACTGTTTTCCCTCCCCCCTCGCTTGTCACCAAACTCCGAGCTAGGTGGCTTGGCTCACGATGCCGTCATTAAAAGAAGAACAAAAAAACCCAAATCCAACAATAGGGGCAGGCAATGACCATCCAGTTTTAGAAAGAAGACTACGTTTTTGGTCTGCAGCTGAGACAATAGAAGGTTCGAGCTAGTTCGACAAAAGAAAGCCTTGGTTCAGACCACGAACAACAGGGAAACAATGTCAATGTGGGGAAGCTTCCCTGGTAAGCTTCCCTGCAACCCCATCTCAGGAACTGCGTAAACTGGTTGGTTTGTCCCTGGACAAATGATGAGTCTGACGCTAACGCTATCCGTTTGATCGAGTTGGAGCACAAAAAAGTAGCCCCATAGTTGCAGTGAAAGTTCCAGCGGGTTCCACAATACTCTCGGATACTCCAAAACCAACAAGCAGGTAGCCGCCTGTATTAGTTGATCAAGCAACAGCAACAGGCCAGTTGTAGCTGGAGTCAGACTTGCATCGAGCGTTCAAAACATGAAGGGGATCAGGAGACTGTCGGGGTTAGCCAGCCCAGGCAGCCAGGGACGAGCCCCGATTAAGGAATGAGCACGTAGGATCTCACGATAAAATATCCCTCCGGGCCCAAGGCCTTAGGAGGCTCGGCTCCGACAAGTTGAGATGGCACCACCGCCACAGCACGTAGAGTCATATTTTTGTAGGCTCTTGCCGTCTATCTGGCCTTCTCAGAAATGAAGGGCATACACCCGGACCAATTTGAGCAAGATCTTGGCACGGCGCCATTCCTCTAAAGTAAGCCTGCGACAAGTCCCAGTTCTCGCCTAGAATAATAGCCTCGATTGCTAAACTCGGAGCACCAATGAGTATCTAGCATAGCTTGAGATAAAAAAGACGCACACGTAGCAGCAGCCCCAAAACGCCGAAATGCAGCTGGCCGTTTAGTTCTGGATGAAGGAACCTCGGGAGATTGCATTATTCCCATCTATCTGTAACAGCTCAGGCAAAAACGCCAGCCTCAACATGCCCTTTTCTCTCGTGCACTTCAGTGGGTGTAAACAGAATTAGATAGAAGCCCATAAAAATGGGCACAGGGTCACGAGGAAGCTCTGTGACGTATGGAATGTTACCGAATACCTGCCCGTTTGCCACAGGGGCAGTATCCACTGAAGTACCCATAAACAGCGGCGTTGTTCCTTTTTTTTTAGTGTACTTGGAGCATAATGAAGGCTTATTCCCAGCAACAAACCAGGCCAGGAACGTAAGAATAGTACAGCACAGCACGTCTTTAGAGGGGTCAGCGGGCTCTTTCTCTCCCCCTCTCCCCCTTTAATGTCCATTTTATTGCTCTTTTTGCACTTGCTATTGCTGGCCGCTTGCCCCACTTGCTTTTTCTGTTTGTCTCGCCTTGCCTAACCTGCCAACAAAATCGCCAAACACAAGTCTGACGCAGCCAATTTGTGCTCACTCTCACTAGTTTGGATGCATACATGTACCCTTTAAGCCGTCCACTGTGTCAGGAGTACCTTGCTGCTTCATCGTGCGAGTGGAGCTCAGGGCCTGGGGAACCCCAACTCTGATGTACTGTCGGCTGATGTACACAGTATCGATTCTGATTGTCATGGGCCTGGCCTGTTAGTGACTTGGCCAAGTTTGGCTGAACGGGATGTATCAGTTGTTGGAATATAAATCTGCCGCTTTTCCTCCTCATATCGACCATTAACTTCTCTTGTTCGTCATCGCACTCACACATTCACACCTTTTCCGCTTCTCAATTTCCTCCCATCCTTTCTCTTCTTTTTTGTCTTCTCCCTCTCCAAGTTGACTTGATTCTTCAGCTAAAGCCTTTGATCTTGACGAACACTAGTTTGCTTCATCCCCCTTCGTCACACCCCATCTTGTTGCCAGTGCAGCTTGCCTGAATTTCTCTTTTCACTTCAACTCGACCGAGTTTTGCTACTCAAGAGTACGTATCTTCTTGGAATTCTGTGTTCTACCATTCACCCGTAGCCCCTATTGTCTGTCTACATCCCTGGCAGATGTTCTTATCTTCGTGTCCCCAGCTGTCGTATAAGTCTGATAACTAACTCGCTCCACTTTCTCTTCTGAACAGTGACTCGCACCCGCAGAGACAACCATGAGCAAGCCTCGGGCGCCGTCCGCATGCCAAAATACTATGGCAAGGCCGGCTACACCAGCACGGACCCCAAAAACACCAAGAAGAATGGCAATGGCAAAGCCAATTGGGGCGCGGTAGGCGACGAGCTGTTGGATGATGAGTTCAACTTCACCCACACCCGCCGTCGCTCTAACTCGAGCAGCTTCAGCAACACGGTGCGCTCGTTCAAGACCAAGTTCGACGTCAACGAGCCTGAGCCTGTATTTGAAGAAGAACTACACGGTCCGCTGGCCGAGGACGAGACCAACCCTCTGTCTAAATCCACCGACGCCGAGGAGAGTGCCAGCACTGCCTCTTCTGAACTGTAAACTACCGAGATGTGCATTCTTGACACAAGAGAATAGCAAGCGTTTCTTTCGAGCCCCCCCTCCCCTCTCTTTTTATTTTCGTCATCCTTAATGAGTTACTTTGCTGAACTGAGCCAGACCAAGGCGTGAAGCAGTGGCTCAGGCTCTCATTGGGCACCATATTTTTTCCTTCTTTTTTCTGTTTAACGCATTTTATTACACATTACGAAATACTGTTTGTTGCGGGCTTGGCGGGTACGGTTTTTATTTTTTTGGTACGTAGAATTCGCGGTGGTCGAGCTTTGGCTTCTTCCAGAGGGAGGAACAATTTCGCTCACCTATGTAGCATCCCTCATTTCTGTACCTCCAACTGTTGGAGATTAACAGTACCCAGCGTTGGGGTAAATCTCCACTATCAACGACAGAATAGGCTCAATTGAACCTCTGTACACTTACAGCCATTGAATCACGACATATAGCCCTCTCGTGACATGTTGATTAGTTTCGGTTTCATTTCTTGCTGCAGATCAGTCAACCACTCTGTCACCAGTCACTTATGGCTCTGACAACCAGGTATCAACAAGTTTGCCCAGAAGTAGACATGCGTGAATGAGATGGCGCAGGCGCAGTTGAACAAATTCACACCGCAGGGACAGCGGAAATCGGGGTGGCTGCTAGGTAGACACGGCAGAAGCTAGATGCTTAAAATGTGTGCACGCCCACAACAATCTACAGGTGTCAGGCCAGTCTTGCCCCTAACGGGCTGGCCAAGTGCGGGGAGCAAGAGGGGCTTACGAGTAGATATCCATGCCCAGGAACCACAGAGTTCCAGCCTGTCCCTCTGCATGACTAGCATCAGGAATTGGGCGTCATATGCCAACGTTTTAAACCCACACGGTTAGTTTCTTCTTGAAACAGTCTCTCTCCAATGACATTCGATTTTCACCTTATTGCAAAGACATAAAAGAGATATTTTGCGGGTGGGGGCACCATGACTTGTTTATGCGCTTAGCAGATGGCGGCTGGCCTTCATGCGATGCCTTATACTAGAGTGTCGCTCTTGGAACGCAGCGTAGCTTCCTGCACTTTACCCCAACTCCATCTGCAGTGTTCATGGCTGATAATACCAGCCGACCTTCAGCCCCTATGTCTCCTTCCACCATTCTTAGCGCTTTGTCTACTCAGGCCCAAAAGAAATACTACCTAGCAGTATGCCGAATCTGTGTAAAGAGGCCCGGCATAATTCAATAAAAGATGGCAACATTATGCTTCAAATTTGATTCAATGGTAGTGAGTGTTATTACCAGCAGCTACGAAGCTTGTTAAGTCGGCATACCAAGATGTTAGGGGTTGTATTATATTCGATCTTTAGTCCCCTTTCTTACGTGATGGAGCAAATCACGCAAGACCCTCTCCGCATAAGCTTAGCCAACTTCAGCATGCAGCTTCTGTATGTATGGGTATTTGCAAGAAAGACGGTGCTGTAAATGCCATTACTTTACTCTTGTGTAAGCTTGCCAAGGTCTTTTCTAAATGCAGATTAATCACGACATAATATTCATATTCGTCTCTTCTGTATTGAGATAAGGGAGAGGTAGGTAGGTAGGTTATCAGCAGGCCTAGGAGGTCGCCCCCTGCTAGCTACGTCAGCTAGAATGTAATCAGTCCAAGGGAAGTTCTATCAGCTCCAAAGCCATAGAATCTCATGGCTGAGAAGCACAAGCCGGTCCGATCTGTTGTATATATCTAAGTCAAAGCCGAATGTTACTCCAACTTCTCCATAACTTCCCTTTCTTTCTTTCAAGGCTCTCCAAACACTAACCCTTAGAGCTTGTAAACCTCCAACTGTTCAAGGCTGTGGATAAGCTCACAGACCCGCTTTTCCTTATCGCCTTATCAAAATCCTCAGCCTTGCGATCCAGCTTTTTGTACACTAGTCAGTCAATCGACAACAAGCGCATCTCAGTTGCACGACATCATACTTGCACATTGTCCCTAGCCCGTTCTCTTTCGTATTCTAAGATACAGCACAGTTTGGTGCAAACAAGCGAAAAATACACTACCGCTTTCTAATCCTCATACCACAGAGACATTGCTGCCCGCCGCCAAAATGCCTATCGCAAACACCTACCTAGAAGCTCTCCCTTGTAGGTCTCTAACCGGACGAGATACCGCCGTACAAGAGTATCGCTGCTAACATACGGACAGACATTGATGCTGAGCCTACTGCTGCTGAACGCGCTGCCGCCGAAGCCCTAATCCTTGCCGAAATATCACCCGAGAACCGGCCTTCGCCCACTCGCTCAACACCGCTAACCCACCCGTCCCTCCCACCACAAATCCCGCTAGCTCTATCGCCTCTCATGAGTGCCGAACTCTCCCGTAGCGCTGCTTCGCCGCGCACGCCGCTCTCTGCTATTGACCTTTCACGCTACGAATCACCCAGCCAGCCTAGCGCCGACACCTCGCTCGAAGAGTCAACAGCGGTACTGGCGCGCGCCTACGCAGCCCACAGCTACATGCGCTCGCGCGCTGTGCACCTGAATCTCTTAGAATTTCACGGCAAAAATGCATGGCTTATAGGGAACTGGCATCTGGAAGCCGAGTTGAAAACACTAGAGCGTGAGCTGGCGCGTGTTAATCGCGAGGTCGATTTGATAACGCTGGCGCGCAGTGGAGCACAGAAGGATGTGGAGGCTGAGATGAAGATGCTAGAGAAGGCGTGGCAGGATGGTATCTCGAAGACAATTGAGACACAGGTCGCTACGGCACAGCTGCGAGCGGAGATATTGGAGACTATGCGCATGCAGACTCGGCAGTGATGGCAAATTATGGTTGGTGTCAGCAGTAATCCTATCCTGCCTGTACTATGTGGCAGTCTGCAAGGCGTTTTCTTTTTTCGTTGGTGGCGCTATGGTGTTTTGTTTCTTCACAGAGAGTGCAAGGGCACAGGTAGACCTCTCATATACTTTTGTTTCTTGTCGGGTTAACCTTTTTTTCTTTTTCATCAGTGATTCTGGTCAATATCGTGACTATTGTTATGCGTGTATTCTCTCATGTTTCTAGTTGCATTTCCTTGGGAACAACGCGGTGGCGTCTTCTAGGCAAAGCTGTTTAGATCGTATCGTCGCCCGACGTCACTCCCAGGCAGGCGTGTGCTGACTTCAAGGACCCCCTACGACTTTGTTAGGATCCGTCTATGTAGTCAGTGCAACACTTCCTGGAAAATATTTCAGAAGAATCTACTACAATCACATTTCAGTGATGAATGGCTTTTTGTTAAACCTCCATTTTACATATCCCCATACCGAAGTCCCTGTTATAGATGCCGCTATCTAACATCTTGCTACAACATACGACCATACGTAGGGTTTGATAAGGAAATAGCGGCAAGAAGGCACCTGGCCTGGAAAGGCTTCTACAAAAGCAGGGATATCTGGCAGTACACCGACGGGTCAAAACTTGCTTCGGGGTGGAGCGGCGCAGGCTGGGCATCCGAGCGTAACAACATGAAGCCGACGGAAGGAAGCTTCTTGTGTGGCAAGTGGACCGAGGTAGCAGACACAGAGATCCGAGCCATCCGAGTAGGCATTCAAAGTCTGAACCGCGGACTTGTCCAAGGGAGTGACGCCATCTGGATCTGCTCGGGCAGACAGGCAGCGGTGAGAAGGATGATCCCGGTGACAAGGAAGACTGGCACATATTAACATGACCTAGAACAAGCCAAGCTCATCGACTAGGGCCTCCAAGGAATTTTCCCGAATCCAAAGATCTACAGTATCTAGGTCCCAAGACACAGGGACATCAAAGGCAATGAGAAGGCAGACGCCCTGACAAAGGAAGCCGTTGTAAAGGCTCCAGACTACTCTATATTGCTGTTCAGAGCGAAGAGGTGGCTCCAAGGAGACCTTAGATAGTCCCTCGAGGATTAACTCGGAGATCAAGCCACCATCATGTCACGGATCCAGGAGAAATCTGGAACTCCCAAAGCGCGGCCAGCTAGTTCCTGCAAGTAGTAAAAGGCCTTTGGTTTCTTGCAGCCCGAGACTCGACATCATACATCTACGTCCATGTGTTTAAGCCGCGCATAATATCCCTCTGTCTCTCTTCTGTCGGCTGTTTGTTTGTTTGTTTGTATTATTTAACGTCT